>JAAEAF010014325.1:0-81988 GCA_011037195.1 Triatoma infestans
AAACGATGGAGCACCCTCTCAGCCTCAACCTGCTTACCCCCCTCGTTGGGGATGAAGACCTTACAGGTCTCTGGGCCCGGTATGTCCCTCCCCTCGAGTGTCTGGAGGCTTGCACCTTCCCAGGGTTTAAGCTTTGGGATAATCTCCCTCAGCCACCCCAGACTATCGTCCCCTACGCAGGTAATGACAAGGAACCCTGGTTTATGGGCACATTTGGCCAACCTGACCTGCGGCCCGCCTCTTGGGATCTTGTCGTATTCCCCCAAAATGGCATTTTGGATGGCCTGTAGTTCATCCATGCCTAACTGGTAATCGGGGAAGCCCTTCTGCACCACGGCAATTTTCGCCGATGAGGAAGCCTCACTGTAGGATTTCTCCACAGTCTTGGCTTTAACCCTCTTGGGCGGCCGCTGCTGCTGTGGGATTCCCCCTCCGACCTTGGCCTCTTAGTCGCCTGTGTCGTACGTTCTACCCATTGAAGGTAATTTTCCCTTATTAACTGGCGTTTGGCCTGAAGATACTCCTGGCCCGCCTCAACGCGAGCTTTGAGCTCCTTCCTGGAGAGCCCTGACAGCCTGGCGGCTTGAACGTCCTTGTCTGTCATATTCTCGATCGCTTCTAGCGACCCCGCTTTAAAGTTTCCGGCCTTTGCCTTGGCCTTCTGGACAGAGGAGCCCCCAGGCCCGCAGGCCCGGCCTTTGGCAGTCCCTGGCATAACGCCAGTTTCCACCGTGGCCATAGTGGCTGCGGGACCGGGAGCCCCACCATCTGTGCCTTGGGCAGTCACCGTGAATCTACTAACTGGTGCTTTGGCTGTGCTGGTTGTGGGGTTTCTCCCTTCCCCATGGCCTGTCGCACCAGTTCTCGATGGCATCCATGCCTGAAGTTTTAATTTTTTCTTCTTCTTACCCATGTGATTCCCACGAGTAGCTAGGGATAGGGTCGTCCACCCGACCAGAGCCCCGCATTAGCCGGGCAAGGCTAAATACTCCGGGGTTTCGCCCGGTACCCCGGAGGCTCCGTTATCGACACAGTACCCCTGTGCCATCCATCCCTCGGCACGGAACGCGTAACACCTTAGATTGGGCCCTACTAACAAGTCTGTACTATGTGCGTGTACGTGTTGTTGTGTGTGTGTTCGTAATTGTGTATGTTCCCCGTGTAAGATGTTGGGCTGGGATGTTCGCAGGGTCGCCCTTACTTGAGGGGGCAGCTAATCCACCCCCCATCCCACGATAGAGGAAGTGAGGGATCGGGTTGGACGGGAAAGCAGGATGGGGTACACTAAAAAGGTGGCCCGCGGTGGGTTGCCGCCAGGCCCGCCATTGCCCTGTTGGCCGCACTCAAAGAGCGCGTTGCCCGGTCCTCACGGCGTGGACGTAGGGTTGGCTAGCCCCTCAATTCAAGATCGAGGAGACCTTTGAGGACCTACCTTGTATATAAGAAATATATCTTGAAACAGAAGAGGCGATATTGGATACATCCATTTACTGCTTCAAGACTTATAAGAGGTAGATTTCATACATCATTTTCGGATTTACGAGGAAATCCAGTCAAGTTTTTTAACTACTTTCGAATGAGTGTTCAATCGTTTGACGAACTTGCTGGAAACATTACTGATAACATTAAGTCACAAGATACATGGATGAGACTCTCTATACCTCCCCTGGAAATGCTAGCTGTAACTCTAAGGTAAGTAAATTAAAAAATTGCGGCAGATCACCGGACGTGTGCACTGTTCAACAAACAACAAGCCTCTGTGAGAACGGAGTCGCGTTTGCGGTGTCGTTGCGGTGCCTCGGGAAACTACGGCAGAAAATGCACGCAACTTGGCCGTGCGGTCACGCAGCGTTGCCGGATGTATGTGGCAGTATCGCATAGACTCATGTGTATCCCACACCGCAATTCCGGTGCCGTACGTTTAAAAAACGGATGTGTGCACCGGGCCTAAAATTGCGATCACTGAACATTGCTGATCTTATAAACATTTTCAGTATTATAAAACTAAACTAAAACTAACAGCCAGCTAATAATTAGATTGTAGACAGCAATCAAAAATGCCCCCACATGTTTCTTATACCGTTTAGTTCTGGCCTTTGCTATCAGATTCACTATTAGCTGGGTTAGTCATATCCTTTGAGGAGACTTCGTGGATATGAATCTTGTTCGTAAATTTTCACGAAGATTTTGGTCAGAATTCTGAAACCGGAAATACGCATTCCCTTGGATTAGAAAACGTGGTTTTTAAGAAAATGGTGTGCATATATGTGTGTGTGCTTTAACTAAATATTTCCAGAAGCTCAAATTTATCAACCGGAAGTTACGACTTTACTCAATGATTTTCCATGTTTTGTTGTTGCGATTTTCTCGCAAATAGATCCAACAATTTTCTTTTAACTTCATATTCTAACACATGTAAATACGTATTATTTATATTTGCAACATTTTTCCCGAAGAAATGATTATTTAAAGGGGTTCTGCGAAATTTAACGCAAAAAATTAAAATGGTAAAATTTCAAACTTTATGTGAGTTTGGTGCAAAGTTATTGGCGCTTACTTCTGGGTTTCATGGTAATAACCATCAGTAATAGTGTCTTCATTATCCTCGGGCACATCAGCTGATGCTTCACCCGCTCCGGCCTTCTTCTTTTTCTTTCTTTTCTTCTTTTTTGAAGTAGCGGAAGCTCCATTTTCCACTTCAATATCGTCAATTTCATCGCTAACATTTTCATCAATCTGCTTCTTATCCGCAAATTTGCCTACTTCATCAACAACAGCAGCCATTTTTTCGGTTTCATGGTAATAACTATGTACTTCTTAAACCTGCCTGGGAGTGGTACTTGTTTCATCTTCCTCGTAAATTTAATGTTCTGACAAATGACGAAAATTGGAAATGTAGAGAAAACGTAACATTTGATCAGCAGAAGGGAAAGTCGTGTGAATGTATCACACTGGATTATTAAGACGATTTTTTGATTTAGAGAATTACTATAACAGAGTGTTTCATATCACTTTTTTTATTTCATCCAAATGAAACAAATTAATAGCATACGACGTATTGAATAAATTATTTTGGAAGCCTTTTTTTTTGTTTATATTTCTTTGAGTTATACTTGAATATTTAGCATGTGGTGTTTAATGTTACTTAGAGTTTGTTCAGGAAAAGAAAATAAAAAGATAAATAAATATCTGATGAACTAAATAGGTCATATGGTCAGGGCGACTGGTGATGATTCCCAGCTGTTTACTTATAACATCTGATACAGATAATTCGGGGAACATGTTTACTGATATTATCGCTTAATATACAGTATTATAAAAATAAATAAAAATATAGTCAATGATAAAAGTTTAAATGATAATTCTAATATAGAACAGTTTGGGGAAATCACGAAAGAAAACCCGTCACAGATAGACTCTCTCTCTGTCCCACACTTTCTATCTCTCTCTTGTAAATATCTTCATCATTTAAACTGAACGATTCCATCTTGCTCCTCCCTTAGGGTTTTTGTTTTTTGTAAACATTAATTAATAATAATAGACCATTAAGATAATTAAAATCCATTTTGTAATACACAAAGTGTAATCCAGATAATAGGAAAATGGAACATTCAGGGCTGTCCCCCATTATCATAGCTTTGAATTATAACCTAGCGGGAATCTTCTTCCCGCTTGCTGCTGATATAAATAAGGTCATCACTTCAAACGTCATAAATTTAATAGGAAAAACAAAAATAATATTACATTATTCGATGTTTACTTTTTGTTTTAATTACATTGAAATCAAACTAGTCATTTGTTTTTTTTTTAAATTATTTATTTTATAATTATGAGTTTAATGTAGCATTCTTTAATGTTTAATGTTATCTTATTTCTCACTTGGATTAATTAAAAAAAATAATGATAATAATTCGTTAGAATAAAGGTTTATTGATTTATCGCCGGAAGTATAAGTGTGTCAGTTCCTTGAGTAAGACAAAAAAAAAAAAAAATTTGTTGTGAAAGAATCACACCAAATTCTTTTTTACTGCAGTTTATAAATTATAAAATGAACGAATTCAATAAACTTGGAACTTTTTACTCAGTTGACGTAACATAAATATAGTGGTAGTGTATGTTGACTAGCACCCTAGGCAGTTAGAAAGTGAATGTGGTTTACAGAGTGATCTAGAAGAGAGCGCCAAAAAATATTACACAAAAGCTCAAATCACATTTCAAGTGTAATGACTTAGAATCTATAACGAAATACAGGGAAGGCAATAGCTAAGTAGTTAGCGTATGGACTCCCACGCGGAGGACCCGGGTTCGAGTCCAGTTGTGCTTACCCTTAGATTTTTTCTTCCTAGGAGCCTCTATAGCTCACTGTCCGGTGATTTTTTTTATGGAGGGGGGAAAATGCCTTCGCACGAGTCTGGGACTCGCACCTACTGAAAACCCCTGGAACTGCTAAGGTATTACTTCGGAGTGGTGCATCGTGATATGCCCGTCCTCGGGAGTTCTAGGTGTCAGACGCTCCTGCCATCTCATCATCATGGTCCATCTGGCTAACAATCTGGCTTCCGCCTCTCCAATCTCGGCCTTCAACTCCGGGTCCTGGTATCTCACCCGCGCCATGAGGCCGACAGGAGCTACCTCTGCAACTACCAAAATCGCAGGTCCCGAAGTGCGGTAGGTACTGGCGATCCTCAGAGCCCCTCCTATGCACCGCGCCAGCTGTCTCAGATGACTTTTCTTTCTTAGGGCCCTAGCCCAAACTCGCATCCCTACAAAAGGATGCCATTCATGACGGACATGAGGAGCCGCTGGCCCTCGGTCCTCCCACATTTGCCATCAGCCTGCTCAAGCGCGCAGTTACCCAAGGCCGCCTTCTCACTGGAGCGCCGCACTTGCTCCCAGAACGTCAGCTTCGCGTCTAAATGCACCCTCAAGTACCTGACGGAGCTGTGAGCTTTCAATGTTCTTACTGTTCGGTGATGGACAGTGTTGTCTGTAGCGAGAGAACACTGTCCAAAGGCCGGCAGTGCACTGAGAAGGCTGCGGCACCAATGACCATAGATGTTGACGCGCCTTAAATTAAAAAAAACAAAACAAAACACCGTTAAATGATTATTTTTCTAAAAAAAATGTTTTAAATATAAAAGTGTTAGCGTGATAAGTTTAAACAAGATCATTGTATCCGTTTTCGAGAAAATTCCAAAAGAATTCAAAACTCACCAGCCCAGTCTGTGTAATCACGCTTCCGGTTAACCCATGAAATTTTAACCATACTTATACAGTATATCAATATTATATAGGCGATAGAACCATATATTGTGTAATGAAGTGGTACTTTAAAGGAAAGCATGACGCTGCTGTGCCCTCAGAAACCCACAAAAAATCAATTATTCCGGGAGTAATTCCCAAATAAAAATGATAGATATTTAGGTGTATAGATAATATGCAAAGCTTATAGAAAATCGTTGGAGCGATTAACGAGAAAATCGCAAAAAACTGAAAAAAAAAACACTATTTAGTCGCACTTCTAGTTGATGGATTTTGTCCGAAAACTTCGAGCTAAATTCGATGGTAATACCTAAATGAAATACCAATTTTGATATAACTAGGATTTTTCGTTTTTGAGATATTTTGTCTATAGGCACACATAAGTACAGACCAATCGCTAAAAACCTTCTTTTTTTCGAACTGTAATAGGATCCGAAGAGCGGTATCCTAAGTAGCAAGTGAGACTCTCAATTTTGTGTCTCTCTTTCTGCTTTAGATCTCTCTCTTCCGATCGATGATGTAATAGGATTCGAAGAGAGGGGTCTAAAGCAGAGAGAGAGACACACAAACAAAATTGAAAGTCTCACTCGCTATTTAGGCCAAACTCTGTTTAAATACAGATGCGCTAGCCCTACTGGACAGTCTTTTAATACAGTTTATACAGCAGTTACAACGCGCAAGCAACCAACTACTACTCTTCTCTTCACTCACTCTAAATCTCTCGCTACCATATTTTATATTCCTGTAAAGTCCTGGCAGTTTGTATTACTATCTCATTATACAGTGTTCAGCATTATTTTCAAATCCAATTCCTAAAATTTGAACTATCGCCATACTTCCTCTTTCTAGGAGTAAGAGAAAGTTAAAAAAAAAATCTGATGTGAAACACTCACACAACTTTCTCTTACTGCATATCTCTTCTAAATGATATATATTCTTCACATTTTAAATTTTGACTATATATTTAGTTACCTTTAATGCGGTGAAGTCTCTGAAACCTTCATTTACCCAGAAACAAATTTCAAAGAAAAGTAATATGTCTTTATATGAGTAGTTAGTTGGTAAACCAAATTTAAAGAAATCGGCTGATATCTGTTATAGAGAGAATCGCAGAAAACTGAATAACCGTTCAGGAAATTTGCCGTTTAAATTTTTATTCAAACTTGGAATTTTAGAAACCTCATTAACATTAACAATAGTAATAATAATAATAATAATAATAATAATAATAATAATAATAATAATAATAATAATAATAATAATAATAATAATAGTCTTTATTTGATATATGAATACATCTCATTAACATTATACAGCCATTATTATATAGACTGAAGCTCACGTCAGATCTTCCTCAGCTGCAGCTGCTCTGAATATTCTCAGCCTGCCTCATTCATGAAAGTTTTCTCCAAAACAACGATTTTTTCTTGAAGAGACTTGTCGTTTTGCTCACACAAAAGAAGCCTTTTCTTATCACACTGTCCGACCATCTCCATTATCTTCTATGCCAACATGACCTGGCTTCCGGCAAGCAGATAATTCTTACAATATTTCTGTTCAGGTCATTAAGTTTTTTCGAAACATTCTCAATCCATTTAGGAAATGATAATCTATGAACTGAAATCGAATAAATTCGCAATCCTTTTTTGCTCCAAGAATTTCACTCGTAGTTTGAACTGGACTTATCTTCCAAAAATTATTTGGATTTTCGTCGCTGGGGAACTTGGCTCATTGACTTCAAGAGTTTGGATACTAGGTTCCCCCATTAGGGATCCTCAATTATGTGTATAGTTAGTACACCAAATTTAAAGAAAAATCATAGGGGGCGCTTCAAAAATAGCAAAAAAAAAAAAAATTAATAAATCTTGTCCGATCACCTGGCAGTAGCTAAATGAAATAGTGAGTTTGATTTTTTAAATAAAACTCTGACCTGAAACTAGCAAAATTAAAAAATAGAAAAAATGTATTTTTTGTGATCATCTCAGTCTTGAAAATCTGATTCGAATGTAAAATACTTCATTTTTAAGGTTTTGTCAAAAGAAAATTGTCCATTTCCTTTTTAAGAAATTTGAGGGCTGATTGAATAATTACTGTCATTAACTGCATTATTGGTGTTCTTTAATAACAAAAACCATATCATAATATTTAGAAAGAAAAATATAATTTAATTTTCAATATTTTTCCGCACTTAGAAGTATATTAGACAACAAGTTTTAAAAGAAAAAAATGGCTTTAAATAAGAAAATATAATTGCAAATTATAATATACTAGCTAACCCGGCCACGCTTCGCTGTGGCTCAGTCTCATTTTTAGGAAAGTAAACAGAAGTATTACAGTTAACATAGATTCAGCAAGAAGCACATCTTTCAATTTAATACACTACTTTGCGTTGCTGTGCACTGAAAGGAAAGAAAGAAAAAATGTTTTTAACTGAAAGTCTTGTTTTATTGTAAAGCTAGTGAATGGACTACATTTTTTGTTTGTCTGTTTACTGCATAAACATAAAGATCAGATGGTTTACCGACTTTGGGGCATGCGACATATAATTGCCCATGAGAGAAGCATTCGTTTTCTAAATTCAAACCGCACATTGCAAAGTTTGTCCTTGCGCTTTATTGATAGTCATAGTGAACGCAAGGCGTATTGAACTCGAACGCCACATCTGTCGGAATGAGTGGTATTCGTGGGAGTAGTACGTCTTCCCCTCTATGAGGTCCAATGAGAATTGTTGCTTCAATTAGATTACTTATCAATATTTTAACTACTAATCGTGTACCATTGCATAACTTTGGTTGATTAATGTTTCGGAGTAATATAATTGGCACTCCAAGTTTCAAATTTAGAATGCGAGGCGGCAATCCGGGAACATTGAGTGAATTAAGAAATTCCATTGGAAAATTCACTACTTCACTTTGGTCCCTCACGGAGCCAATGGATTTGTACGTCACTGTTTCACCTGCGATTTGTTTAGAATGATGTTGTTCATATCGAGTATGTCGACATTTCTAGCCGCTAGAATGGCTCTTCCGCTAACCATGCGTGATTTTGATAATTTGTTACGCTGCTTTGGAATACCTTGTCTACTAATTCTTCTTTTGAATGTACAATGTTGCAGAAATTAGATGGGAAGGTGGTTTTTCCCGTTTCTGGATTTGTAGGAGCAGTGCCGTTACCGAGTTCGAGTAATTGTCTTGAAAATATGGCAGCTGTTGGATCGTTTTGAAGTTGAATTCGTTGTTAAATAAATTTTCTTTACTGTGCTCCAAAGAGCTGAATATTTCAAGCAGGCATGCAATTCATCAGCTGGTGTTGAGCGAGGTATCACTGGAAGCGTTTGCCTGAAGTCACCGGATAGTAACAGCACTGCTCCACCAAATTTCGCAAGTCTTTCAATGTATGGTCTAATGCTTCCAATGACTTCTTGTGAGCCATTGTGCACTCATCGCATACAATGATTTTGCATGCCCGAAGAACCTTTCCCATACCTGATATTTTAGAAATGTTACATGTTGGGTTTTCTGTGAAGTGCATGTTTATTGACAGTTTAAGAGCTGAATGCGCTGTTCTACCTCCTTTCCTCAAGTAGCAGCAATACCTGAAGAAGCAAGTGCTAACGCAATATGGCCGTTGGAACGGATTTTAGCTCAGAATTTCCTGTGTCCGTGGGAACATCGGAATAGAGGTACTTATAAGTAGTTGAGAAAGAGGTTCAGAGATAGAGCCACCATCGCAACGCGTCTGAGTCTGTCTATTTCTGCCAACCTCGCGAAACGCTCGGAATTTCCCGTTTCCGTGGGAACTTCGGAGTAAAATGTATATATAAACACTCTTCTATAAAAATGTAACGTTGTGTAAAAATTTCAAGTCAATCCATAGAATACTTTTCGAGTTTTGCGGCCACAAACATACGGATGCTGAATTTTTATATATATTGATTACTATATATAATTGCAAACTTGAAAGAAAAATGATCAAAATAAAAAAAAAAAAGAAAAGGAGGGGAAAATGTAAGAAGAAAAGGAAAAAGTAGAATTCCGCTTAGAAGAACTGAAGATATAATGCAATGTAAATAGTATCATATATTTACCATTTTATATATATATAATATAAATAACTACTTACACAATATGTATATATTATATGTACGTAACGTTTGAATGTTCTTTATGTTTATTTTCTTCTTTTTTTTTTTTTATAGATATATGATATAATTGTCATTATATTTTTTAAATCATTTGTATGCATTACATTTCTTCTGTTATATTATGTGCTCGCGCTTATCTTGACAATGATCATTATATCTTATTATAAATCTGTTATTATGTTATCATTATTATCATCATCATTATTATTATTATTATTTTTATTATTATTATTATTATTATATTTTTTGTTATTATCAATTATTGATTTTTTTTTATTTTTAAGTTTAAAAAAAAACTAATGATCCATAATTTTTCTTTTATTTATTTAATACATTATGAATTTTTATTTGATTTTTGGGATTTCCTGGTTAACTAGTTGGCTAGCTAGGAAATCCAGGAAATCGATACTAGTTTGGATGGTAGATGTTTATAGAAGAAGTGTCTGGCTGCGACTGAAAGATCAATTGTAGCTCTATTAAGTATAATTATTTATAAACAGAATGAAGTTGTTTGTGAAGTTAACGAGTGTACTTGGGGCTGTGAACTAGTAGTAGATTCGCTAAACTCAGATGCATAATTACTCGTATCGACTACCTCTTCAGCACCTATATTATTGTGTGAATGTTGGCGCCGAGATATTCGCCGGGAAGAGCCCGTTAAAATCCTTAAAGAAATGATCCCTCTCCTAAACGGGGTTCCTGGCAATTTCCGGAGTAAATATGTAGTTTAAATACCTCTCCTGGCTGGAACGTTTTTTTTTTTTTACTGACACGATTTTGACTTTAGATATTCATCCATTTTACGTCGCCCAATATAAAATTCATGATTGGTAAAATTCAAAATGTGATACTCGTCGTTAAAGTGAGGTCTAATGTCCGCTAATTCGAGACAAGCGTCAGGTGACCTGCGGACATTAGACCTCAAGGCACAGTGCACAGACTGGATTCGTCGCCAACCTGATGCGATTAAAATGTTTGTGTACTGAGGGGAGAAGGTGTGTGCGTTCGAGATTTTGCTCACATGCGCCCTGGATATCTATCAAACGTACCACAACTGCCACCAGCACAGACTATAACGTATTTGCGATACCATTGCTAGAAGGTGCTGAAGAGGGTTTTTGCTACATTCAATTGAGTCATCGGCTACATTTAATTGTGTCCTCAACACATCACTTCATTCAGAGAATTGCTCTCATGTACATTTGATAAAATTTTGTTCGTTATAAGTATTTGCCATGTAGTGTACAGTAAGTGAAAGAGATGTGTTTGGGAGATGTTTATTAAAACATGTCTTTGATCTTCTTTCGTCTTTGATCTTTGATGAAAACTCAAGCATGCGTGATAATCTATGACAAGAAACTATAGAGCGGAATCTGTTTGAGATTAAAAGAAATCGGTAAGAAAAAGTTGCTGTGTATTGTAAAGTTGGTGAGGTAAACAATAAAACATCCTCTACTTCAACTTATCTTTTTCCTCTCTAAGCCATTCCTGTGGAGCATGAGAGAGCTCGCTCACTCGCTCTAAGATAATAACATTTATCCATTAACACCTTGTGTCTTGAGGTGCTATTGTTCTACCTATCCTTTCTACTATCTTCAGATTCTTGCATCCTATAAGATTCATCCACGTTTATTCAATAGCCTTAATGAAAATGAAATTAAATTGAGCTTAATGTAGCTATGATATGGGCATCCACAATACTGAAAGACATCCCTTAGAAAGGCAAAATAAAAAAAAAAGGAAGTTGAAGAGATGGGAATAAAAATAAAGAGTTGAAGGGAGATTAAGGACTACTTAGGTGGATGAAAATTCAAGGAGGAACGGTAAAGAAGAAAGCGTCTTATATTTCATATCATGGTTATTTGTATTTAGTAATTTCGTGGCCAGAGTATGTATGTGTACCGCATGGGAGAAGAAAATATTAAGAAGTATATTCGAAACAATTAAAGAAACGAAGATTGATGGACAAGTACCGACATAGAAGTACGAGACTTGTTCGAGGACTAAGATCTGAGTTGGATTCATAAAGAATCCCCCAAAATGGTGCTTGACGGATATCCAGAAAGTCAACAAAAGAAAGGAAGAACCCAGGATGCTTGATTGGCGCAGCCAAGTCAAGATTCTGTGAGAATTGTAGTTCCAGTGAAGAAGAAGGAGAAGGAGGGTCTGTAGCGCCAACCCATCTCTATTCGCTGGAAAAGTTAGAGAAGAGGTTGTATAAGAAGGTTCTATAAGAGGTTGTATAAGAGGTTGTATAAAAAGTAAGTGAAGCTTTTATATTGAAAAGGAGGTGTAATTCACGGAAATGAAAGGGCTAGACCAGGAATTAAGTTTTGCAATTTGCCTGATTGAAGATTCGACTACAGTGTTATAGAAAAGTAATATGGCATGTATTTGGTGTTCGTTCGACGTTTGGTATTCGATGTTGTAAAATGGATATTGAGGTTCTGTCAACAAAAAAAAAACTCTTTTTAAATTTTCACCGACGTTTCGGCAAATTTATTGCCTTCTTCAGGGTCTGTACAAAGGTTATAATACAAATCAGAAAAAAAGAAAAAACACATAAATATAAGCTTAATATAAATATTTTCAAATAAATTTTTTTTTTAAAATAAACTATATAAATATATAAATAAATAGATAAAAGTATTTTATTGTACAATATATTTCTTTTTTTATTGTTATTGTTAATGGAGAGAATTTTAGTGAATAGACTGTATCAACATAAATACGACTGCAAAACTGAAAAACCGACTGACATCACCAAAGCACTAACCAAGCATTGCAAACACAAACATGAATTTGACATGAAAAACACTAAAATTCTCTCCATTAACAATAATAATAAAAAAGAAAAATATTGGAAATGATACATATTAAAAAAGATAAATTATCTATTAATTTTTAATCAGATACCAACAACCTATCCCTCAGTTATAACGGTCTGCTGGAATTCCTAAACAACATATACAATAAGACACGGTTTTCCACACCGCTTTCCTAGCCCTTTATGAATCTTGACTCATCCAATTTACGTAACACTTGGTGATAGTATGTAACAGGTTAAACTATAGTTTTCAAGAAATTCAAACAAGAAATTTTTGTAAGTACACTTCTTATGTTATTTCCATATTTTACTCTTTACATATACCACATATTTTTTAAATTTTAATAGTTGAGATTTAGTTTATTTCTGATTTGTTTTGACATAATAGCAATAGTTTAAAATAGATTTCAATTTGCTATATATATGTATACAATACTTTTATCTATTTATTTATATATTTATATAGTTATTTAAAAAAAAAAATTATTTTAAGTTTATATTTTTGTGTGTTTTTTCTGATTTCTATTAAAACCTTTGTACAGACCCTGAAGAAAGCAATAAATTTGCCGAAACGTCGGTGAAAATTTAAAAAGAGTTTTTTTTATGACCGAACCTCAACATCCATTTTACAACATCAATATGGCTGTATTTAGAAAAGCTGAAAAAAAATGCACTCACAAAATGCAAAATTAATTCTGCTAAAAACTAATTTTAAATTTACCACTAAATGTATCTATGCGTAATCAATTCTTAGTGAGTCGAGACATTATGAAAGGGGGTTGGACTTTTAGAATATGGTAATGGAAAAGAGAAAAAAAAAACGTTGAAAAAAGTATGAACTCTATTTTTGAGAATGAACGCAATTGGTGCAGGAAAACAAAATTTGTCAAAATGATTGACATTTTGTTTTTTTTTTTTCAGCAAAGTGTACCTACTAAAATATGAAAGGACAGTAATCAGGTAATCGGGTCATTTGTAAAAAAAAAAAAAAAAAAAAAAATGTTATTGAAAGGGATAAAATTATCAATTGAAGAAATTTCAATACTAATTAATCTGTTAAGAGTTCAGCTCGCAAACGTTTAAAAAAAAATAAATAAATAAATATCCATTAAACAAATTACTGTCATATAATTATTACCCTGAAATATTATAAATACCTTTTAAAAAAAACACATACCTTCCAACCGTCAATTAAAAAAAGAAAAAATATAGCAATTTATTAACATGGAAATATATATCAATTTAAAAATGAAATAAAACAACTTTCAAATACGAGAGGAAATACATGGTTCACATATAGATGGTGCTGGCTTGCAAGTATAATGGAAATTTAATACGTTTATTAAAAAAAAAAAAGGACAAAGTATGGGGTCAAGTAAAAAGCTTACTCTAAATAAAATGTTCTGATGCAATTGGGCTTCTTTTTTTTTTTTTTTAATTTAATATATATATTTTTTTTTTATTCTAAGAGCTTAGTGCTTCTTTGCTTTTTAATAAAAAAAAGCATAGCTCTCAGCTTTTATGATATTTCAATGTTAATAAATTAAAAAAAAAAATCTCATACGGTTGGGAAAACAAACTTTTTCTATTGATTTCCAGTTGACATTCAAACATTTTTCAACAAACCTGTGACTTTCGTAAAAATGTTTAAGCTTTTCCTTTAGTGTGAGTGGGGGGGTAGAATATGAAGTTTCATTTCATTGAAATGAACTTTATTACATGGCAATTTAAAGTCACAGTTTTTTTTAGAAATCTCCTAAAAATCAGTTGATTTGGTAAAAATGAAAAAAAAAAAATGCGATTCACATAATTTATATTCATCTAATTTTCTTCAAAGTTATATTACTTTCTCTTACTATTTGTAAGAGGATTGTATAATCAACTATGATGGATGACACTTTTAGGGGGAGTTTCATGAAAATTAATATACCGGAAGTGCATTTTTACTAAACAGTTTTTTTTTTTCAGTTTTCGCGATATTGTCCATAAAAATACCGACGAAGTTCATTAAATTTGATAATATAGTGTAATGGGAAGAGAGTGAACTCAGGCCAGACCGAGAGAAAAAAAGGCCCTCTCTGGTTCTCTCTCACTTAAGCAGGCTAGAGTGGGGAAAACCTGTATATAAGCCAATGAGAGACCTAGACATCTATCTATCATTTCAACCATACATCGCATCGGGTCATAACTCTACTCTCACACTTTATTGTATAAAATCATTACAAGTCCAGTGCAGTTCGTGTAGACTTATAGCTATATTATAACAATGCCTTTATATCTCGTCTAATTAATCAACCTAATTTCTCTCCTCATCAACTCCATTATATATGTAAACTATAAAATTTGTCAATTACAATTTTTATAAACTGCAGTAAGAGAAAGTTGTGTGAGTGTTTCACACCAGATTTTTTTCATAAATGTTTAGGTGTTTCAGTATTATATCAATGAAAGAATCCTAAAATAAAGCGATTTTTTTTTGAGAGAGAAGGCGTCACCTTCCGGTCCCCCAAGAAACCCTATAAAAACAATTTTTCTCTCTGTATGTGTAGTTAAAAAAGCAAGTTAGTTTGAAACTGTTGGTATCTGTATGAGAAAATCGCAAAAACCTGTTCAGTAAGCTGCACTTATGGTCAAGTTTTTCAGTTTTACTTCAGACTCGAAATTTGGACAATATATAACAAACGATATCAGTGGGGTCTCAACGTAGGCGATGGGGGTGACAGAGGAGGAATGCAAAAGTAAAAAATTAAAAAAAAACGTGAATCTATAAATATTGTATTTATTTAATTTTATAATTTTTTTTTATTGAATATTTATTTATTTGCATAACTTTATTTCTCACAAAGCTGTAAATATTTTAATGCTAATTGGAACAATATATTTATGCGAAAAATCGTTCTCAACGTATGTGGCAATAAAAATAATATATGGAATCAAATTAAATGCAGATTATGAAATGCGACTGTAGATAGCATCAATAGAGAGCTAGATTTCGACTAGCACACCCTAGTCACTAAATATAATGTAAGGGTTGGGGAAACCTGGAAGCACTAGTTAATGCTATCAGTTGAGTAAATTATATTAATTTTATGTTGAAATTTTTTAATAAAAAATCACAATTATTTTTTTTTTACTTTTTCTTACATAAAGTATCTATAACATATTGATTTACTTTAAGATATATTTTTCTAAGGAAGGGTTGGGGTTCCCCGAAAAATCTTATAATTTTGAGGGTTCTGTGAGTGGACCAAGTTTTGAAGACCACTGAAATAGATAATAGATTCGTAGAAAAAAATAGAAATAGCATTTCAGAGGAAAATATAAACTCATTCCTCTTCCCAAACGCCCCCTTAAATTAATTACAATTGAAAATATGTTAATATTCTATCTTATATCTTGAAAGTTAGAAGTAATTACAAAGATGTCGAATTAGGGTTTCATTATCTAGTTTTTTATTTTTTCAATAGTTTGTACTGTAAGGATCAGAACAGGGTAGATAAAATATTCAATAGTCGTTCTCCATGTCCAGAGATACTTTTACAGAAAGCTGACAGGAAAGAATCGTTAGAATTCCTTCAAACGCCTTTAATTTTTTTTTTTTTTTTTACCATCACACAGCTCATTCACAATTCCTAGTATGTCGTCCTACTGCATGCTACTGATTTATCAGTTTCTTTTCTTTTTTTTAATTGATTAATTAATTGTTATCCTTTTTTTTTTTCTTCCTAGTAGATAGAATTAAAGCTTCCCTTCGAATAGACGTTATAATGATTATCATTTCGTTAAATTTTGTCACCGATAAGTACTCGTTACTTTTGGTATCCAAGATATTCGTTACTCGGTGCTTCTTTAATCAATCCTCAGTACTTCTTTCTGCAAAATTCATGTTTGATTTATTTTAATAAATAATTTTTGACATTGTCTTTTCTATTTTAATGAAATAAAGTAAACAGTAGAGATTTTTTTTGACCAAAAATCTATTATAATTATAAATTTAAAATTCATTGATACTTTTCTTGATTGCTTAATAAAATACATTTTTTTTTATCGTACAATTCGTTGAGATTGTACAATTTGAACCCCCCCCCCCCGCAAATAACCTCGTTAAATGAATTTTCCTAGAAAAATTACAAATAATGTTATAGCTTTTATATTTAATTTATATACTGTTAATAGCTCTCTTGGTTTCACTTTGATTTACTTAGTTTCAAGAAAAATCGTCGGTGATGTTTTCGAGAAAATCGCGAGAAAATAAAAATTGAATTCAGGTAAGGGGGGGGGGGAATTGCGAAAAGAGAAAGCCGTACGAATGTTTTATATCATATTTTTTTTTTCTTTTATTGTAAATTTTTTGAACGGATTTTTCCAGAATATTCGCCAGAACTTTTCTCCATTGTAAGTTTTATGTACATCTAACTGGTAGGAGAAAGATAACAAACAAAGTGACTAGTAAAAAACTCATAATTAACTTATTAGCAAACTGATAACAAACAAAATCCAAAGCAAAGACCGGATATATTCAACTTCAGCTTTAGATTGATTCTCTTCTCTTTATCACTCTGCTATTCCCAGCACGCTTATATTTCCTTGTATATTTTGAAACAACATCTTCAGTTAATTATAAACAATTCTTTCTTATTCAAATCTTATACATGAAAATAATAAGGTAGATCCTTGCAGGTTTTACAAAGAGAAATCAAAGGAGAAATTTCTAGTAAATAAAATTATCTTCATCAGGTGCGTAAATTGCAAACCTGTTCCAATAAAAACCCCTTTTCAGAAAAGGAGTAAAATAAAAAAGGCGATTTCATGTATACCTCTTATCTAGAAACCACGTGATATTGAAACTAAGTATGTTTCGATCGTGTTATATGAAGCTTACCTATTAAGCGATTATAATTATATGTATATGCAAAATATCTTGTGTGTGGTTTCCAATAATTCTGTTTTACATAAATAATTAACATACATATGTTTGCCATGTATGTACATACATATAAACAGACAAAAACAATAAAAACCATTATTTGTACATTCTTTATTGCAATCATAATCAAGTTGAGTCAACCATACACAAATCCCATGGATTGTTACTAAATAGTTTAATATGCTAATTAACACATTTAAACATTTATTATTATTTACAATAGCTAATTAAATATTTATAAATTGTTTAATAATCACTATATGAATATTAATTAATATTATTACATAACTTTTGTCTTTTGAAATAAACAACAACAAAGAAAGAAGAATTCAAGGACTTTTTGACAATTTTGACACTTTTATTGTACAGTTCTAGTCTACCATTACATAGACATCGGATGTAAACTGAACTGACTTCAGAATGGCTAGAAAACCGGACCTAAAACTGTATTATGGCTCCTTGGTATGTATTGGTAATGTGGAATTAGTGTAGCGTTGATGTTGTGGGTCTCTTGAAGAATGATTTGATTGGTTCCAACTCTTGCCTGTTCTAACAGTGGTCAGCTTCGTGAACCTTTCGGTTGAAGTGACTATATAGTGACTTGAATATACATCTAGCAACTGGTTAAGCAATTCTCAGATTGTCGGCTTTATTGAGTTTCTGCCAGAGATATATCTGTGATGAACATTTTGTAGGTGAGAGATTGCTATCAACGTTGAAGTTTCCATTCGTCAATGCGTAACTCGTAGTTGACCTGCGAAATGGGGATTCTTGTGGTGCCGTGATGAGGTTGCTGATGGAACTATTGAATCTCTTTTATGTTGTCAGTGTTTGGAGAGAGGAATCGCCGATCTAGTATGAAATTGTGAGAGAAGAACTACACCGTCATACTCACCTCTCCCAATTTGAGGTGGTAGCTAGACTCCCCAGTAGTTGCATATATTAACTACCTCGTTCAAGTCTTGTATATATTGTGGAAAGTTTAGGATGAGTCAGTAAGTGTTATTAATGTAGTTAGCCACTTGGGATTACCGCAGGAACGCTAAGATCCCTGAAGAAGTGGCTAGTCCATTTCCCCTACAGGGTACCATGTTCATAGTTGCCTACAGGAATTTTTATAACTCCCTTATGGGCTTCTTACTATCTTCAAGCCTATCACAACACATGCCTATCTGAATTGAACAATCAACGGGTCAACCAAATGAATCGGAGAAACTATAATTCTGTTCTAGACGTCAATCAAGACTGTTATCTGAACTTAACAATTGAAGAAATTAAAAAACTAGTTGGAATACGCTCAAACCTCACAATATTCAACAAGACAACCAAACAATTTCCTATAATTCGAAAAAGCCAAGCACATAAACTTCTACAACATCAGAGTTGTACTCTCTCCTTTACGGTCGGTCTCCTAACACCATTATTTATTCTGAACTGAAAATTCCCCTCTTCTCTGTCATGCCCAAATGCTACTACCTAATGATCTATTCGAAATGGTCATCTCATCCAAATGAAGTAAATTAAATCCTCTCAATTTCCACTTCAGGTGTATGACGGTTGCAATTTCTGACGAGTTTGTTTAGTGAAACACTGGTGTGGTTAACATCATAATTGGTTGGTCATGGAGGCCATCTGGAATGACCATCGTTGAGGACTTCAAACCACTGTATGCGCCAGACGTCTTCAACACTCAAGATTATCTTCCTCTTATTACTCCAAGAGGAAGTATGTTTTTTTTTTTAATCTAAGGCGTATCAACATGGTCTTTGGCGCCTGGAGCCTTCTCAGTGCACTGCCGGCTTCCGGACAGAGTTCCCTCGCTACAGACAACACTCCTATTACCGGACAGTGAGCTTTAGAGGCTCTTAGGAAGAAAAAATCTAAGGGTAGCACAGCTAGACTCGAACCCGGGTCCCTGCGTGGGAGTCCAGTGCGCTAACCACCTAGCTATTGCCCTCTAGGGAAGGGACTCTAGTAAAAATGAAGTTTTCACTTTTTATCCCTCAGTTTTCTTAAAAATTACGTGCACCTATTTTCTACCAAGTACACCACATATCTAAAGTTTCTTCTACTTTTATTTGAAGTATTTTCTAAGAAAATTCATTTTGGAAACAGTTTTAGAGGCACTGCAGCGTTAGACTTCAGACTTGGTGGTTTCAGTTTAGGCACGCACCGCCATCATATCTGAGGCAATAAGGTTAAGTTCAAAATACACTAACCAGAACTGCGACATTACTAAATGTGTTTCTTTTTTGTTTTCGCGAATTTCTCGCCAATGAATTAGACTTCTCTTTGATTGATTAGTTTCTGTGGTATAATTATTGTTACTGGGGAGGTTTTGATCTTTTACTTTATTTCATTCTTCTTGTTTATGTTAATTAACAAACTTTGTTAAACAATAACTGATACAGTTGCTTTGCATGTTTCTTTGTTTTCATTTCCACATTCTGATATTTTCTGCCTTTCCATTTTTCCTTATTCTCCGCTCATTTATACAAAATAGTACTTCATTTTGCTACTGTATCCGTTTTTAAAATCAGATCTGTTAGGCTGAATGTAACAGCAATGGTTTTTCCTTTAGAATAAATTAACTAAATACTAATTTACACAATTTTCTTATCTTCTTTTCAACTGTTTCACTTGTTTTCTTTCTTTTGTTAGTTAATAGAATAGTGGGCGTTAGATTTTTAGTAGAATGGTTAGTTAAATATGCGACTGGCGTGCTTTTCTTCACATATACACACACACACACAAGATACTGTTCCCTACATTATTTATTCTTAATTCATTTATCTACTCGTACAGCTGATAATAGGCACCTTTCTTTAGTTTAAACAATTACATTGTGCGCAGTAAATTTTATGAAATAATATATTATTTTCAATTCTGTTTATTGTTCATTTCATTTTTATGTTTTAAGAGGAAATATTGCGATCCTGTGAATTTTCAAATTGAGTTTTCACCGGAAAGTATTTCGAATTTCCGTCGAACATGTAAAAAAAAAATATTTTTAGCAATATTTCCGTAAGAGGTGCCAATAAAATATCAATTTAGGCACCATTATCGAATCTGAGACGTTCTAAGATTAAGTTCAAAATACGCTAACTAGAAGTGCAACATTACTTAATGTGCTTTGGTTTTTCGCGATTTTCTTGCCAATTAATTGTACTTTAATTATTTACAGAAAGGGTTATCACTTTTTTTTGTAATATTTTTCCGAAAAAAAATTGATTTTATGAGGTTTATGCTGCGGAAATTTATGAGTTAGACATAACTTTATATTGACGTCACAAGTATTTGGGGGGGGAGTTAACCAGAGGTTGATTGAGGAAATCAAGGCTGACCATCTTCTTGGAATGCCAACTGATAGGATGGTTTCTATGTATCATTTCGAAAGGAACTTCCAAATTGTTATACCGAACAGAGGCGAATGGGACGTGACCCCCCCCTGTTCGGTAACTCGATCTGTATACCGATGGATCCAAAACTCCGACTGGGATCGGAGCCGGGGTCTATGGGGGCAGGCCTAAAGGTAAGATCAAGACCATCCTAGGGAAGTACGCCATGGTCTTTCAGGCTGAAGTCGTGGCGTTACAACTCTGCGCTAGGGAGATTATAAGGCAAGGCATAGTGGGTAGAAGAGTGGCCATATACTCAGACAGTCAGGCAGCCTTGAAGCACTTTCTTCACACCAAATAGTCTCAAGACTGATGTGGGATAGCCTACTTTTCCTAACCGAGGTGGGTACTCAGAATAAACTGACACTCGCCTGGGTGCCGGGACATGAAGGGTTTCTGGGCAATGGAAGGGCGGATGGCCTAGCGAGGGAGGGTTCACAGGATACTTTTATAGGCTCCGAACCCTTCTGCGGCTTGTCCAGAAGCCTTATTCAAACTTCTATCAAAGGTTGGATAGAAGAACAGCGACTGGGTTGGTGGGAGAGAACACCAGGGCAGAGGCAGGCAAAGCTCTTTATCAAGTGACATTTGCCTAAATTTACCAGAGATCTGCTGAGTCATACCCGAAGGGATATAAGGCTAACTGTGATCTACTAACAGGGCATTGTAGGCTGAACAGACACATGCTTCATCTACGACTTGCAGATACTGGAATACCGATATGCCGATTCTGCAAGGCAGAGGAAGAAACTGAGGCGCACATCCTTTGTGAGTGCGCCGGCCTGGCGAGGATAAGGTTTCTTCAATTAGGGACAGGCAATCCCGAAGCTATGAGCTTCATGACGGAGCCTCTCTCAGCTTTGCTAGGATTGATTAGGAGGGCAAAGCTGGTGGTTGTGCTATAATTTAAGGGGATTCACAATAGACCTCGTTTTGTAGGTCGCAGTGAAATAAGGCTCGCCCCTCCGTTACTAATCTAATCTAATTGCTGGGGGGGGGTTGTTAGAGGGCACTGCCACTCAATGTAATCTCATTCGTGTAGTCATTTTAGTGTCGAACATCAATAAATATTCCACATCAACATCCATTCATTCTAGTTTAGAATTGGTTAAGTTTAATTTTCAGATTTTCAAAATTACGTTTTCACCGGAAATACACGTTTTCGAGTCCCATAAAGACGAAAAAAGTTTTTAATGAATGTGTGTGTGTGTGTGTGTGTGTGTGTTTTAATGGACTTTATGTAATGACAAATGAGAAAAATTTGGAAATTTAAAGAACATTTTTTATCAATTTTTTATATTAAAACTGTATTAAGAAGACTAAGAGAATTTCATGTGAGTGTGTTACATCAGATTTTTCAATATTGACCATGTTTCGGTACCATAATTTAGAATATCTTCTACAATGGTTGAAAAAATTCTTTTTTATTCTATAGAATATAAAGGTTATTCTATAGAACGGAATGGAGACGTCTTCCCACCGCCACTTCTTGCCCCGTAATATACGCAACAATTAAAAGAAAATATATTCTTTTTAATTTATGTGATTCTTATTGGTTTATGTATATGTTTAATTATTTATTTTCCCTTATTGTCTATGACAACATAATGCATAAATGGCAGATTTTCGTAATTCCGATTTCACCGCTAACAAATTTTTGTGATACCCCTGGAGCATGGAAATTCGCCCTCTCATTTACTCCCTTAATTTCTCTCTATTTCTGTGACCAAACACTACAGTAAGCATTAGATCAAATTCAGTATTAGATACATATTCCCGGACCCTGTATCATCATCTCTATCTTCCATTGAAGAAGTCTAATGTCAAGATTTCCTAAAAATTCTCGGTATGTATAAAAGAGTATTACATGACAGTTAGTATTCCAAGTTTTGGACTTGAGATTGGATGAAAGCAGAACATGCTAGCTTTCTTAATACTCTGGATAAATCCTCGATTTTGATTCATTCTTGTCAAATAATGATTCTTTAAAAAAAAAAAAAAATGACCTGATTGTTACTTTCCATCAACGAAATAACAATAAATAATCAATAATGATAATAACAAGAATCTAAAATAAAACCAGGTTCTCTCTTAATTAAAAAAAACACAGCTGTGTTAATAAATGTAATAAAAAACCATTAAACTAAACAAAGTGTTTAATTGATACAAATAATTGATATGGTTACCAATGATAAAAGAATGAACACCAGACGGTGAAAAACTTTTTTCCCTAACTTGAAGTTTAACTTGTTTAAAAGTTTCTAGAAAATTTCCTTAAACAAATTTAAAAGCATCACTTTCTTCTTTCTCAATCATTCTCTTTCTTTTATTTTTTATTTTTACCAAATCTTGATCTCTTACTGTCTCTGTTTTCTACTTCTTCAACCCTTCCACTGTTCCTGTTCAATAGCATCATCCCCTTCTCGTTGAACAGTAGTCATGAAATCAGAATGATCTCTAGGGAGCCAGTCATCACGTCATACTTAGTTAGTACCTTTCAACTTTTTAACCATCCATACAGAATGTTTTATTTTCGTGATTTTATTTCTTTCTTCCACCATTTTATGAAATGATTTTTTTTTTGTTATTGATGATAAAATTATTCACCATAGATATGGCGGAAAAAATTTATTTATTTATTTATTGAATATTTTAATTCTTTTCGATCATAATAAATTTTCTTGCAATCATACAAATTGAAGCGCCTGTTTTTCCAGGTAATTGACTTTCTTCTTTTTTTTTTTTTTGTGAGGGTTTTGGAGGAGCTACAACATGAAGTTTTCTCTAGCCGTTCACTTAAATGCAATATATAGTGCTAATTACCTATCTTAATTTATTGCTACAATTCTAGGTTTGAAGGAAATCGGAAAATCGTTGTTTCCGAAATTCGGTTGTAATCTCTTTGTAGAAATCTCTGAGGTACCTATATCTTTGACATTAAATAAAAGTAACCTTAGTCGTGAGCAGGACATTACAGGTATCACAGACAGACGGTTGCTGGCGAGACATCAGGATAGCCGTGAGTAACTTGGCTAGGGTCAAATCCTAAGGTCTCTTATTGAACAATCCCAAGGATAGACAACACTCTCTTTTATTATTCTCAGCTAGTTATCCGTTACAGCATCCCACTCATTCTGCCATACCTGCCATCACTGCCTTGCCCGTTCATACGGCTTCTACAGCTTGTGAGAACACTTTCCGATCTTGAGTATTTTTAGTATTTTTGGTAGAGCCAACAGTATTCAGTAATACAACAAAAAAAATTTGCTTAATTCAGCATCTAAAGCTTTTCATTCAGGATAAGAATCCCCGCGAAAGGTCTCAAAGATAAAGGCCCAACTTTGTGAATAAAATCTCAGAATCCTGTCCCGCATATAAAGCCGACTCTCTTAAATAAAGCAAAATTTAGTCCTAAACTCCGGTTTTTAGTTTAGGTTTATAAATTTTCTCTTTGTCTTATTGAAGATATTAACTCCCATTTTATGAGAAAATATTATTGATATGTTCGTCAATTTTCAATAAACAGAAATCATATGATAATGTAAAAATAACATTATCATAGCAAAACATAAAAATAATACAAGCACAGCATCACTTTTTAAAAGAACAAATCACGTAAAATTGGAAATACTGGCTCCACGAAACGGGAATGTCAACTACTATTGTTCGGTATTTAGTATAAATTTCTATTTGCCGCTAATAGGTACAATAATTTAATTTCGGAGGGGGCATTGTACTGCCTTGATAATAATTTACCAATCTATTAGGCTGTGTCCTAAGTGTAGAGAGAGGGGTAAGCTATGCATTTTCTCTCTCTCCGTCAGTCGCTATGCAATACTTGGAGTCAGTCGCCATCTAACACTCGTTCGAGTAAGTTGTAGTGCAAAATTAAATCGGTCTGTACAATTCATGCCAATTCGGTTGCCCTTAATTGTGAAAACCCAAGTTTGTCACTTAAGGTTTTCCTGGGTAGTGTTAATAAACTGGTCCTTGCATTGATTAAGCGGCTCCGGCTCCCTCGGACCTGCATGGGATTATTGTGAAATTACATGGTTGTTACTTCCGGTTGAGTTCCTGTCGTGCAGCTTCTGCGGGCCCATTTAATTATTATCTACGATCATAAACCAAGTAGCAGTGTATTGTTGAAGACTTAAGAGTGAGAGGCACATAAAAATGATTTCTTTATTCCTATTTTCCTCTCCCTCTTTCCACGATATGGGCTAAGGACACAAGGGTCTTCCAACACTGGCAGCAAGGTAAGCGCCATTCCTTTGGCTCATTGAAAATGATAGTAAATAATAGTTGCTACCCTTTTTAAATTTAATTATATTTATCCGTTTTTTCTCTCATATAATTAGGTATAAATTCCTAATTTCCCATTTGCTCAACTATTATATTATATGTTGAAAATAGATGTTGTGGTTCGGTCATAATTATTACCGATTATTATGACTGAACCTCATATTATCATATTACGTACTTCAACATCTATTTTCAACTTGAATACAACGGTCATAACGAACACCGAAACATTATATTATAATATATACAGTCCACTCAATATTTTTCACTCAATATAATATTATTTTTTTTTTTTCATTTTTGTTGTTTCTTATTATACAGAGCACAGCAGAGGTACGTATCTCACCTTAATATTATATATTTTTTCAATTCTCCTGAATTTACTAAACAACTATTGTTTGCTACTTTAACTTTCCCTATACGGGAGTTTATCATAATATCTCTCCTTCAGTATTAAAATTCAAGTGGAAAATTGCATATAAAAGGAATAAAAAAAAATGTTTTGAAATAATTAAATTTATGATTTTAATTATTATAGAGAAATAAAAGCAATATGTAACTTTTAATTTCCCTTAGGAGTCAGATTTGTAAAATAGAATCCCAAAGATTAAAATTATTGTACTTTATCAAACCTGTTTTGTACGTTTTGTATTTCTATCTCAAGTGAGCACCTACCCAGAATTATGTTCAAAATATTCTATTTTAACAATACGGAGATTTGTCGTTAAAAATTGACTTTATCAAATCACGAGACTTTATGAATATTTTTATTTTTTCCACTGTCGTAAAAGCCAGGCATTGCAAAATGTAAGACGTCAGATTCTGGAAATTAAATTCTCACATATCAATTTATGGATATTGTATTGGAATCAGTTATCGGATTCCAGAGGTATTGGAGTCAGATGTCTTGAAGAGGGATTTGTTGTGAAGAATAGGCGGAAGTTAGTTTAGAGATTTTAGAGAGTTATTACTTGAAATACGAAACACTACAATACAAAAATAGACTATATTTTAACAATAATTTAAATGTTTGAAATAGATAACTATAATTAATATAAAATGATTGAAATAGATAATAATTTAAAGTGATTTAAAGAGATAAAACTACAAACAATTTAAAATGATTTAAATAGATAAAACTAAGATGCACAACTATAAATGATTGATTAAATGATAATAATTATATGTTTAAACCTTGTATAGGGACGCGCTCGCGAAACTGATGTATAACTGATGTGATACTGCTGCTGTACTGATGATATACTGATCGTAACTGATAATGTACTGATGTAGAACTGATAATTTACTGATGTAGAACTCCTCCAGTGGAGCGAAGTTTATATTGGTGTTACTCACACATTGACAGGTGTGTAAGTGATAGTCACACTAAGACATATCTCGCAGTGTGCCGACCTTTGTCAGGTCGGTGACCAGTGTGATTTAGGTCACTGGCCAGATTGGCGACAGATGGTCGCCCGTCGGTGATCATCAAAGACTCTTAATAGCTGGTAGCCAGGTGGCCTTGAGTGTTTGTTGGCCCTTGTATGAAAGAAATATCGGCCAGGTGGCTTCTGTACACTGGCCGCATAATGACCCCTGTTTGTAAGGGTTTTAGCGGTGCTTCTCTTTGACTGTGTGTATTGACCCTTGTTTGAAAAGGCTTTTGTTTGGCGCGGCTCTTGACCTGAAGATAGCGGCTGGCTGGAGCCACTAGTTATAAATTATATCCGTTCTTCTTGTTATCATATTGTGATATGACATTACAATATTATAGACATCTTTATAATTTTTCCTGTCTCTTACTGCCGTAAGAGAAAGTGTTGCACAAATGTGTCAAATTTTTTGAAGGAAATTTCACCGGAAATGTATGTTTTAAAAGATGAATTGCAATTTTTTTTTTTTTTAGTTTTTCCGAATTTTCTCAAGAACAGCTCAAAAATTCTCTTTAACCTTTTATGTTCTGCTATATACATAAACAACTATCCTATTTCCGGCAATATTATTTTTTTGGGGGGGAGTTTCTGGAGATCGTATCGTCAAGATTTTCTCAAAATACTAATTCAGTAAAATGTATGTTTCTACCCATATATAATATAATAGAGTTTATTAAAAGCATTGCTAGCATTTCAGATTGGAAGAAAATCGGTTAACCAGAAGCATGCTAATTTACACAATGTGTTACATGTCATTTCCTCCAGGTATATAATATTGAAGACAGGTAAAAATTGAAAGATTAAAAAAAAAAAATTGTCAAATCACAACTATCCAATTGCTCATAAGACAAGTCGTGTTTGTTACAAACCAGATTTTTTTTCTTTTTTTTCTTTTTAACTTAGTCATTTTAAATAATATCCTAGGGAAAAAAATATTTCGATCAAACCTATTATTTTTTTATATTAAAGTGTATTAATTACTCTGATTATGAACCAGTGAGTTCAGTTGGAAGAATCGCAAAAACTTCAATTAATGGCTACCAGACGATCTATTGTTACATTCACAGCGTTTGTATGTTTGTATGTTTTATATACAGTCGTTTATAAAAGAGAAGGAATGTATAGTTGGAAGTATGTGTACGTATGTGACTGGATTGTAGAATACGTGTGGTTGGCTAAAATCAATTGTTGCATACGTAAACTGCTCTTTCCATATCGACCTATGTTAATATATGAATTAAAGAGGTAATGCTGTTTGTTTCTATTGTAAAGTATTTGTATCATGTTAGTCAGTTAGTCTATGATTCCTTCAGAACATGAAGCATGTCTGTTGCACAGCTGCAACATAGATGAAACGTTAATACATTTCAAAACTAACAATAATAAAATTAGTTTAATTTTTTCTGCCACTTGTTGCTGTAGATTTGCGATCTTGTTAGATTTTTGAAATGAAATATCCATCGGAAAACCAAGTTTTGAGGTCCCTTGACTCCGAAAATGTAGTTTTTAGAAATTAGCATAACTCAAAAATGGAAACTCGTAGAAGAAACTTCAAATTTGATATTTCATTTCAGTTCTTCCAGTGGACAGGGGCAATTTGCACAAAATCGATCCACCGGAAGTACATGTTATTGAATGGATTTTTCAATTTTTTTTTTTTTGCAATTTTTTTGCAATGTTGCCAAAATTCCAAGTTTTGGAGAAAAGCGGTTGATTGATGAAGTTGCAAAATGGGCTTTGTTCAATAGATTTTTCAATTTTTTGCTACTTTATAAAAACACCGCTGGGTTTCATTAAATATTTTATACCAATTATACATTGAGACATCTGTTGATTTTGTTTGAAACTTTTGTTTAATCAGAGAAAATTTGTCTCGTTCAGGGAACTTTTGTTGAAAGTTCAGCCAACGCCTATTCATACAAAATTTAAGACAACGATTGTGAGATTTGGTCTTTTTAAAAAATAAGAAAACTTAAATTCTTGCCAACGTTTCGACCAATACGAGTATATTGTCTTTTTCATTTTTGTTCACTATTCTCTGTGTTGTTGAAAAGGTGTTCTGTATTTTCCAAAATTATACATAAGTTTTTAAGTTTGATTATTTAATAGTTTTTTTATTTTTTTATACCTTGAAAAAGACAATATATTTGTCGAAACGTTGGCAAGAATTTAAGTTTTCTTATTTTTTAAAAAGACCACATCTCACAATCCTTTTCCTTCATATAAGTAACGGTCAAGAAGAATCTTCCATTTAAGACAACTAAAACATATACTGAGAATTGGGCGGGTTGGCTTCCAAGTGGTGTAAGTCCCACAAATTGAAAAATGTACCTATCACACTTCATTGCCAAGACGTTTAGCAGTTTCGTTCAGTGTAATTACATTTAGTTCTTATCTGTAAGCGGACTATTGAACTAAGACTCTGGCCTAAGATACGAAGCACCGCATGTCTAGTATGATAAACGGTGTGAATCCATGTTTCAATTTTTGTGTCTTACATCACTTGGCAACCAACCCGCCCAATTATAACTATGTAAATTATAGTAAATGAAAGTTTTGGAGTAGTATAGGACTGTACCATTTTTTGCAATTTTCTCATGCCAGTTTTTTAAATTAATTCAGTTGATATTAATCATAATAATTATGACTTTAAATAAAAATTATCTTAAACGGAATAAAACTAGATTTTTTTGTTTTGTTTACTCTGAAGAGAAATTAAGAGAAATCGTGTTCAAATATTCGAAAGTGACTTTTTACCACAATTACTTATATGTTATTGAGGTCTCCTGCATGTGATTTAAAAAAAAAAAAATGGTACATTTGTATTCTGTCTATGTTCGTTTAGGGTTTGAAACAAAATAGTTAAAAAAAAAAAAACGAAAAATTCGTAGGTTGCTCAAACTTGATATTCCATTAGGGAACCTAGATTGGGGAACCTAGATTGGGGAACCTAGATTGGGGATCCTAGATTGGGGATCCGACACTGTCAAAATCCGTCAACCATGAGTGCAATTTCACTTTATTTTTCTCTCATTTTTTGCAATTTTCTCTGCTCTAAAGAGAAAAAAAAAAACTGGTGTGATATACTCACGCAACTTCCTCTTATTCCAAAATTAGTACACCAAATTTAATGAAATTCGTCGGTGTTATTATGGAAAATAGCCAAAACTGAAAAAACTGTCCGTAAAAACGCACTTCTAGTTTACTAATATTTTGAAACTTGGCAATCTATGTATTTATAATTAATTTTGTTTACATAGTAGAATTGTATAATAAACTATGTTAGCTCTTTAGAGAAAACATAACCCAACCCTTTCCCCAAAAGTACCCTACTAGAAAATGACCCTACTAGAAAAAATGTTTAAAATAAAAGTTGTAGATCTTTGTATGTGTAGTTGATATACCACGTTTAAAGAAAATGGTTGGAGCCATTTTTGAGAAAATCGCAAAAAGTAAATAAAACCATCCAATAAAGTGGTACTTCCGGTTGAGGAATTTTGACATATAACATAGTGTCAGTTCCCATGGTTATACCTAAACGGAATATCAAGTTTGAAGTTTCTACGGCTTTCGTTTTTGAGCTTTGCTGTTCATATACATACACGTACGGATAGGGAGGGAGACTCCTTACCCTTTTGTGGTCCCGAGCCAGCGCTTGCTGTCGCTAAGAGGTTCTGTGATGGTCAGATTAGACTTTGGGAGACGAGAGTTTTGGAGATATGCTGGGAGGACCGCAGGGGTGCCTCAAGGCTAAAAGATTTATCAAAGAGACTAAGCAGGGGGTCCCTTAGTAGTATAGGACTGAGGACCTTAGAGGACACACATGAGTCCAATCATAAGTCATAATTCATTTGCATAATATAGGGAGAACGTCTAGTCCCACATGTCACAATGTGATGGTGTAGTTATGGAAATGGTGTATCACTACTTATGTCAGTGTCCCCGTTTCTCTGGTACTCGGTTTCGCGTATTTGGGAGGGCATCACTCTCGCAGGGCAGCCTGGGAGGGTTGGAGCTGGAAAATATTTTAGGATACTGTAGACAAACCGTGATCTCCCGGAGGAGATTAATTAGGGGGATAATTGGGGGGATAAAAGCCACATAGGCTTAGGTCCCACGCCACAGGCACCCAGTTATATTATGATAATAATTCATATACACATACACAATTTTGTAAAAATCACTTTTTTGGACTTAGGGAACCTCAAAACGTGTATTTCTGGTGAAAACTCGATATCGAAAATTTGCCACGATTACAATCCTTTCTCTTACTTGGAGAAAGAGAAGTACAAAACACGGCTCTAACGATTTTCTATAAACTCGGCATGATTATTGCAATTTGTATGAACTTATTACTTTCTCTTACTACTAGTAAGAGAAAGTATTGTAATCGTGTCAAATTTTTGATATCGAGTTTTCACCGGAAATATCCGTTTTGAGGACCCCTGAGTCCAAAAATGTGGTTTTTAGCAAATGGTCTGTGTGTGTGTGAACAGCGTAGCTCAAAAACGAAAAACCGTAGGATGTTGAAACTTGATATTACGTTTAGGTATCAACATGGATTCTGACGGTGAGTTATCTGTCAATATTCCTCAACCGGAAGTACCTTTACTAGTTAGTTTTTTTACGTTTTCGCAATTTTCTCAAAAATGGCTCCGACGATTTACTTTAAACTTGCTGTATCAACTACACATACAAAGAGCTACAACTTTTATTTGAAACATATCTTCGGGAAAATTCATGTAAGGGCACTTTTGATGGTGGGGTGGGGTTAGGTTTTCATCTAAAGTGCTATTTCAGTTTATTAGATAATTCTGTCATCTAAATAATGTTAATTAGAATTAAATATGTTGTTGAAATTCCGAGTTTGAAAAAAAAATCGGTATAACCGGAAGTGCGTTTTTAACACTTACTAAAAATGATTTTTTCAGTTTCGCGATTTTCTCAAAAATGGCCCCGACGATTTTTTTGAAACTTCGTATTAAAAAAAAAATGCAAAGATCTACAACTTTTATTTGACATTCTCTGGAAAATCATTTAAGGGCACTTTTGGGGAGGGTGGGGTTACAGCTTTCCCTAAAGTGGTATCATAGTTGATTATACAATTCTATCTCCAAACAAATTAATTAGAATAAATAGATGGCAAAATTCCGAGTTTTCAAAAATTAGTAAGCCGGAAGTGCGCTTTTACTGGAACAGCTTTTTTCTTTTCGACGAATTCGTTATATTTGGTACACAAACTATAACATTTGTCAATTATAATTTTGAGAATGGGAGAAGAGAATGTTGTGTGAGTGTTCACACTAATTTTTTTATTTTTATTGAAACACCTTGAAAAAATCTTTCTTATGGAGTTTTTTTTAGGGCGGGAGTACTAAAATATAAATTAATCTAATATTTTCAAGTATCATTATTAAATATTTTTAGCACTGGAGTAAAACCTCTAAAAAAAAAAAAACTACGCCAAAGTAAAATCACGCTTGATCTATGTTATACTATTTTTTACTTTGGGAGGGTGTAAAGAAGCATGAAGGGTTTTTTTAATTTGTAAAAGTAGACAAATTAATTAAGTGCAAAGTGAGTTTTTATTCCAGAGTTTATTAATAAAATGCCATTCTCTTAATTAATTGTTAATTTATAGTCTTCAAAAATTGGATTAAATTTTTAAGGGAAATTATTAATATTTAAAGTGTAGGGTCCATGTTAGCTACGTGTAGTAATATCCGGTCCCTTGTAACTTGAATCATTAAAAAATATTAACATTATAATTAGCTTAGAGAAACAACATAAAAAAAAAAAAGAAATCTGAATATTTGTTCGCAAAAAATAGAAATGAACCTCCTCCCCCAATGTTGCTTACAAAGTATCCGGTAAAAACTTTTTCTATATTTATTTAATTGTAAAAGGAAAAACAAAAGAAAAAAAAAATCATTAAAACTTTCAGACTAAAATTTAATCCTTACCTATTATTCTTTTTCTCTCCGTACACCAATTCACTGTTGGTTTTTTCTTTTTTTATTATTTAAATTTGTTTTATCGTTATTAATTGCTTTGTGTTCTTTGGCAAGATTTTTTATATTTGCAAGCCACCTAGATTGTGCTCCCTTAATTAGTAAAGTTACCATTAGGCGAAAGTATGAGGGCGCACGTGGGCGTCCCTCAACAGTTTACTACTCTATATACTCATATAACTCTTGTACTCTATATACTCATGTTGGCAAAGTATTCTGCCAAAGAGCATCTGCATTGTGCGGTACTTTTTTTTTTTATACAATTGCCATCTAAAAAGTAGTCTTTTTTGTTTTATTTCTTCATTACGGATATTCTTTAGATTGTGGCACAAAAAACAAAGCCGCAGGTGTGTGTAAGGTTTTGTGTTTTCGCTGTTTCGGTGATAATTATTGAAGTTTAGATTAACCACATAAGTATTAAACTGTAGTGTGATGATTTCCTGAGGGTGTATTTGGTCTAGCTTTTCTTGAGACTTCTTGGCGTTGTCTACGGATATTCCTAGCCTAACACACGAACACATCTCCAGCAAACCATATTCAACCATTATTCTATTACTATTATATAATTCAACCACCCAGTGGAACCCAATAATTATTTTAAGCCGCAGTTGAATTTGTACTAATAGCCGCTCCTACACTACATGTAAAATATTTTATTAATTTTTTACTTCATCTGAATTTTTTAGAATTAGACTTGTACTTCCCTAATTACTTGGCGTAAAACGGTTAATTTTTAAATTAACCAATCAAATTTTTATATCACATTGTACTTTCTATTAAATTGGTGTCCTTATCATCTTGCTCTTTTCACCGTTCCCATTGGCAAATGACGCGCTGAATATCGGCACTGATTTATTTATTTATTTATTTAAGTAAGCTACAGCTTTTGTGTAAGCCTACTAGCTGTAGAACCAAAAGAAACACATCAAACACATATAAACTATAACTTTTACTTTCACAAAATTAAAGGTCAGTATACAAAAGGTATCTTCATTCAAATTATCTGAAAAACACGGCTACAAACCCAAGAAAAAATTCAATAAAACAAATATATATAATAACACAAGAGTAACGGAAAACACGACTCATTAATATTAAAGGCAATCAGTCTTATCTTCTTTCACGTGCTCATTACATTTGTATCTAATCAATGACAAAATTCGTATACTAATCACATATAATTACTAACATCCCATGAGAAACAACACAAAATAAACATAATATATGAAATGTATGTTATACCAATAGCTATCATCCAGTTATCCTATATTAATCAAACCAAATCAAATAACTCACTAAATATTTCAGTTTTTGTTGACAATTCATAATATAATTAATAGTTTTATAGTATCCCTCCAGTATTTAAAAACCGTCAATATTCTTACTTCCTTCTTACTTCTGGGAAGCACATTTTCTTGGGAGTCTTTGAATTATTTAATAGGTATCTTTTGTCATCATTTACAGTACACTTTAACATTATATGCTCCTCAATCTTCATGCTCCCACCAATATGCACATAGCCTTTGGCAACACCCTTCTCGACCTTTAGCTTCCCAGATACCCAATCTAAAACCATGGTAAAGCGGCATTTCAGACCTAGTTGAATTTTTGAACGTAATATTCCAGGTTAAAATAAATTTTATTTTCAAGCAGCAGTATTAAAGATGTTTTAGATTCTCATATCAGACAGCGATACTTCTTGCTACCTATATCCCTATCCCTGTTTGTGACAATCTTTATTACAGTACTGTCGCTACATTACTACAAATGGAACACCCAGCCAAGACCATTTTAGAAATATAATTTTTAGGTGCATTTATCCCAAATTACATCATTGTTTGTCCGTGCCTGGGAGCCAAACAGTCTGAACTAAATTCGCCCTGTGTATTTAATTTTATTTCCAGTTAGTATGTTAAATCTGCCCGGCAGAACTTTCATACTTATATAAACCAAACTCATTCCCATACACACCAGCATTCGCCGGCACTCCGAGGTACACTTAATATATGACTTATTAACGCCACTTATTAAGGTACTTCTAATTTAATTGTTTCCTTAGCATCTTGATCTTTCAACCGTTCCATGGGCAAATGGGACGTGCTGAATATCGCACTGTGTTTTGTCTATATTTTGGTAATGCTGGATTGTCTAAAAGGAATTCTTGAATTTAGATGGTTAATTATCATGTAGATTTTTGATAATCTCCAGAAATAATTCCAGGGGAATCAACAGTGCGGTTCATCACAAAAGTCAACCAATGTAGGTTCCTTTTTAACTGTCTTCTTTATATCCTTGCTTCCCCGCTATGGGTGGGGTATATTTTGTTTAGTAAAACTAAAGGGCAGTTGGAAACAATGTGTTTACACTGTACTTCAGCAGAGGCGTTACAAAGTAAAACACATTACAACCAACTTAAATGATATTTTAAATGTAATAACTGACATAGATTGCACAATATGCAACTAAAATGAACTTTTCCGGAAAATGTTTCAATGAAAAGTGATAGGCTTTTATTACTATGCAATTGGTATGTCAAATTTTAAACAAAAATCATTGCAGCTGTTTCCGAGAACATTCAAAAATACTCTTAATTCCATTCTGTAAAGTCGCACTTCCGGTTAGCCGATTTTTCTCGAAACTTGGACTTACGATAACATCTAACATCTATTAATATTATGTAGGTGGCGTATATATATTGCACTGAATTGTAAGAAAGTTAAAAGTTACTGTTCCTCCAGACACCCCGCCAAAAAAAACCATTTTCTCAGGAAAATGTTAGTTGTAAAGTGTCAAGTATTTGGTGATTACAGATAGTCTACGAATTTGAAATAAAATCGCGAAAGAAACCATTCAGTAAAAAACTGCACTTCAAAAGATGGATTTTACCCGAAACTCATTTTCGAAAATTTGACACAATTGCAATCTTTCTAGGAGTTGTGAAGTAAAAATAGGTTTTTTTGTATTTGTTATTGGTCATTCAAAGACATTTTGAAAGAGGTTGTTTTTTTTTAAACCAGAGACTCAAGAGAAATAGGATCTGAGAGGAAATATTTGAAAAGTATCATTTAAAAAAATTTTTTTTTAAGGTATATTTGAAAATTATTCGAGCTGTTAACTAGATGATCGAGACATATGTGTTTAGAAAAGGCTATACACTATATGTATCTGTTTTATCGATAAGTGAGATTTCTGCATTTATACAACAGTCATTAGGCGTAAGTATTTACCACTTACTACACACAACATACTCACGAAAATGGCGTGATTGTGGCCGAGTTCTCTGGATACAATATTTCCATCCTTGGTTCTATAACGGCGGATGGGGGGGGGGGAGACAGAAACACAAACTGTTTCAATTTAATAATACCACGATATAGTTGTTAGTAGAGATAGAGTGTGAGCAAGAGAGACACACAGACAGACCAACGACAGAGATACTATCTAGCTGTGTTTGTTTTAACTAATTCCTTTCATATGGACCGTTTGGGAGTGATAAACATGGTTACTAGTCCCAACAAAACGAGATGGGTTTTCTCTCTCGTCAATCTTCTGTCTTCCAGGATTTTCTCTTGCCGTTCCTCATTGTTAGTATCTTTCGCACCTATATAAGTCACATTTTATCGAAAATTAAACAAAAAATTCATTTAATTTATAAAGTAAAGGTTTTGTTTTTGGCTTTTATAACAGATATTGTCCCCATGTAACCTGCTTTTCTTTCAAAGGTTAATGGTTGGTCACGTGGTATTTTTATTTTTACTTTCTCTTACTTCAAAAAAAAAAAAGGAAATGTTTTAATCAAATTTTTTAAAATTTGAAACTACTCCGAAAAAAGAAACATTCGAAAATCAAACATCGTAGTGCGCTCAAAGTTTGCTTATTTTCATCATCGAAATGAAGTATATTCTGTCAAAATAGGTCATCTAAAAGAGTGATTTTGATATATGGTTTTCCTTTTTCCTTAAACTTGCTGTTACTCTTACGGTATACTTATGTACTTATCAAAAAAATCTATCTTTTTGTGTGATCTTCCTTGTTTGAGAAACATTATTTTTCGGTAATTTTTATGGATGCTGAAGGCTTTATGGTTCCTTCTATGTTACAATTTCCGTGCTATTATCACTTGATATGAGATAGGAGAAGTCTAAAACTTGTCCAAACAAAGAAGTGGTTTAATTTTTTAAACACATATTTTATATGTATGCAATTGAGAGAAACCTAAATGGCCTAGTTTTACAGTGCCCCAGCAAAATTCGGAGAGGGAGAAAAAAAAATTCGTTCAGGAAGTCGCACTTCCGTTTAACAAATTTTCTTAAAAAAAAAAAAAATAACATAAATAAAGAAAAATCATAATAGTTAGCTCTAGAATAAACATTACATAAAGAATTGAAGGAGAATATAAATTCCTCCGAATTTTATAGTTTGTGGGCAATTTAATTCTATATACATTTTTACTTTCAACTGATGCTGGTAAGGTATATGTGATGTGTATCATGTTTTAAATTTTTCGATACAGACGTTTTCAAACCGGAAATACATGTCCGTTGCGGGTTCCAAATAATTAACGTTTTTGTCAAAATCGATAAACCCGGAAATACATTTTTTTGTACTCCTTATCTAAACTCCTAGTAAGAGGAAGTACGTATTGTAATCGTGTCAAATTTTCGATATTGAGTTTCCACCGGAAAATCCGTTTTGAGGGTCCCCTTAGTCCAAAAAAAAAGTGTTTTTAGCAAATAGTGTGTGTGTGTGTGTGTGTGTGTGTCTGTGTGTATATGTATGTGAACAGCATAGCTCAAAAACGAAAAATCGTAGAAAGTTTAAACTTGATTTTTCCGTTTAGGTATCACCATGGATCATACAGTGGGTCATCTGTCAAATTCTCAACGGAGTACCACTTTACAAGTTGTTTTTTTTTTTTTTACGTTTTTTGCGATTTTCTCAAAAATCGCTCCAACGATTTTCTTCAAACTTGGTATATTAACTACACATACTAACAGCTACAATATATTTGAACATTTCCTGGAAAATTCATTTAAGGGCACTTATGGGGAGGGGGGGTTAGGTTTTCATCTAAAGTGCTATTTCAGTTTATTAGACAATTCTATCATCTAAATAATGTTAATTAAAATTAAATATGTTGTTGAAATTCGAGTTTGAAAAAAATTGGATAACCGGAAGTGCGTTACTTTACTTTACTAAATGATTTTTTTCACTTTTTCGCGATTTTCTCAAAATGGCTCCGACGATTTTCTTGAAAACTTATATAAACTAAACATACAAAGATCTATAACTTTTATTTAAAACATTTCTCTGGGAAAATTCATTTAAGGGCACTTTTAGGAGTGGGGTGGGGTTACAGCTTCCCCTAAAGTGGTATCATAGTTGATTACACATTTCTATCATCCAAACAAAATTAATTAGAAATAAATAGATGGCCAAAATTCCAAGTTTTAAGAAAATTCGTAAGCCGGAAGTGCGCTTTTACTGAACAGCTTTTTTAGTTTTCGACGAATTTCGTTATATTTGGTACACAAACTATAACATTTGTCAATTATAATTTTGAGAATAGGAGTAAGAGAATGTTGTGTGAGTGTTTCACACTAGATTTTTTTATTTTTATTGGAAACACCTGGAAAAAATCTTTCTTATGGAGTTTTTTTTTAGGGCGGGAGTACTAAAATATAAATTTAATATAATATTTTCAAGTAATAATTATTAATATTTTTAGCACTTGAGTAAAACCTCTAAAAAAAAAAAATACGCCAAAGTAAAATCTCTCTTGATCTTATTTTATACGTAATTTTTTACTTTGGGAGGGTGTAAAGGAAGGAAGGAAGGGATTTTTTTAATTTGTAAAAGTAGAAAAATTATAAGTTGAAAGTGAAAGTTTTTATTCCAGAGTTTATTAATTAATAATTCCTATTTCTCTAATTAATTGTTAATTTATATGTCTTCAAAAATTGATTAAATTTTTAAGGGAAAAAATTATTAATATTTGAAAGCTGTAGGGTCAATGTTTAGCTACGTGTAGTAATCCGGTCCCTTTTATCTTGATAATTAAAAAATATTAAACATTATAATTAGCTTAGAGAAACAAATAAAAAAAAAAAAGAAATCTGAATATTTGTTCGCAAAAAATAGAAATGAACCTCCCCCAGTGTTGATTACAAAGTATGCTCGGTAAAAACTTTTTCTTATATTTATTTAATTTGGTAAAAGGAAAAACAAAAAGAAAAAAAAAATCATTAAAACTTTTAAGTAAAAATTTAATCCTTACCTATTATTCTTTTCTCTCCGTACACAATTTCAATGTTGGTTTTTTCTTTTATTTATTAATTTAATTTGTTTTATCGTTATTAATTGCATTTTGTTCTTTGCAAGATGTTTTATATTTGCAAGCCACCTACAGTGTGCGCCCTTAATTAGTAAAGTACCATTAGGGCGGAAAGTATGAGGGCGCAACGTGGGCGTCCCTCAACAGTTACTACTCTATATACTCTATATATACTCTTGTACTCTATATACTCAGTGTTGCAAAGTATTCTGCCAAAGAGCATCTGCATTGTGCTTTACTTTTTTTTTTTTACAATTGCCATCTAAAAAAGTATTCTTTTTTTATTTCTTCATTACGGATATTCCTTTAGATTGTGCACAAAAAAAAAAGCCGCAGGTGTTTGTAAGTTTGTGTTTTCGTCTGTTTCGGTGAGTAAATTATTGAAGTTTAGAATTACATAATTATTAAACTGTATGTGTGGATGATTTCCTGAGGGTGGGATTGGTCTAGCTTTTTCTTGAGACTTCTTGGCGTGTCTACGGATATTCCTAGCCTAACAACACGAACAGCATCTCCAGCAAACCATATTCAACCATTATTCTATATACTATATATAATTCAACCACCCAGTGGAACCTCAATAATTATTTTAAGCCGCAGTGAATTTGGTACTATAGCCGCTCCTTACACTACATGTAAATATTTTATTAATTTTTTACTTCATCTGAATTTTTAATTTAAGAACTTGTACTTCCCTAATTAAGCTTGGCGTAAACGTTTAAATTTTTAAATTAAACCAATCACATTTTTATATTCACATTGTACTTTCTAATTAAATTGTGTCCTTATCATCTTGATCTTTCACCGTTCCCATTGCAAATGACGCGCTGAATATCGGCACTGATTTATTTATTTATTTATTTAAGTAAGCTACAGCTTGTGGTTAAGCCTACTAGCTGTATAACCAAAAGAAACACATCAAACACATATAAACTATAACTTTATACTTCACAAAATTAAAGGTCAGTATACAAAATGTAATATTCATTCAAATTATCTGAAAAACACTGCTACAAAACCAAGAAAAAATTCAATAAAACAAATATATATAATGAAAACACAAGAGTAACGGAAGATACACGAACTCATTAATATATAAAGCAAATCAATCATTATCTTCTTTCACTTCTCATTACATTTGTATCTAATCTAAATGACAAAATTCGTAATACTAATACACATATAATTACTAACTCCCCATGAGAAACAACACAAAATAAACATAATATATGAAATGTAGTGTTATACAATAGCTATCATACAGTTACCTATATTAAGCAACCAAATCAAATAACTCACTAATTATTTCAGTTGTTGAAACAAGTCATAATATAATTAATAGTTGTATAGTTATCCCTACAGTATTTTAAAAACAGTCTAATATTCTTTACTTCCTTCTTACTTCTGGGAGAACATTTATTTGAGTCTTTGATATTATTTAATAGGTATCTTTTGTCATCATTTACAGGACACTTTAACATTATATGCTCATAATCTTCATGCTCCCCACACAATATGCACATATTCTTTGGGCAACCCCTTCTCTGACCTTTAAGCTTCCAGATACCCAATCTAAACCATGGTAAAGCGGCCATTTCAGACCTAGTTGAATTTTGAACGTAATATTCCAGGTTAAAATAAATTTTATTTTCAAGCAGCAGTATTAAAGATTGTTTAGATCTCATCTCAGCGAATACTTCTTGCCTACCTATATCCCTAGCCCTGTTTGTGACAATCTTTATTACAGTACTGTCAGCTACATTACTACAAATGAACACCCAGCCAAGACCCATTTTAGAAATATTAATTTTTAGTGCATTTATCCAAAATACATCATTGTTTTTCCGTTCCTGGTAAGCCAAACAGTCTTGAACTAAATTCCTCTTTTATTATTTTTAATTTCCAGTTAGTATTTGAAAATCTGCGGCAGAACTTCATACTTATATAAACCAAACTCAGTTCCCATAACACACCAGCATTCGCGGCACTCGAGGGTACACTTAATATATACTTATTAAAGCCACTTATTAAAGTACTTTCTAATTTAATTGTGTCCTTATCATCTTGATCTTTCACCGTTCCCATTGCAAATGACGTGCTGAATATCGGCACTGATGTTTTGTCTATTTGGTAATGCTGGATTGTCTAAGGAATTCTTGAAATTTAGAGGTTAATTATCATGTAGATTTTTGATAATCTTCCAGAAATAAGTCCAGGGTATCAACAGCGTTCAGCACAAGAAAGTAAACAAATGTATGGGTTCTTTTTACTGTCTATCTTTATATCATTGCTTCCCCGCTAAGTGGTGGGGTATATTTTGTTTAGTTATAACTAGGCAGTTGGAAACAATGTGTTTACACTGTACTTCAGCAGAGAGCGTTACAAACGTAAAAACATTACAACCAACTTAAATGATATTTTAAATGTAATAATGACATAGATTGCACAATATGCAACTAAAATGAACTTTTCCGGAAAATGTTTCAATGAAAAGTGATAGGCTTTATTACTATGCAATTGGTATGTCAAATTTAAACAAAAATCATTGCAGCTGTTTCCGAGAACATTCTAAAAATACTCTTAATTCCATTCTGTAAAGTCGCACTTCCGGTTAGCCGATTTTTCTCAAACTTGGAATTACGATAATGCATCTAACATCTATTAATATTATGTAGGTGGCAGTACTATATATTGCACTGAATTGTAAAGAAAGTTAAAAGTTACTGTTCCTCCAGAACACCCCGCCAAAAAAATCCATTTTCTCAGGAAAATGTTAGTTGTAAAAGTGTCAAGTATTTTGATGTACAGATAGTATACGAATTTGAAAGAAAATCGCGAAAGAAACCATTCAGTAAAAACCTGCACTTCAAACAGATGGATTTTACCCGAAACTCATTTCGAAAATTTGACACAATTGCAATCTTTCTAGGAGTTAGTGAAGTAAAAAATAGGTTTTTTTGTATTTGTTATTGGTCATTCAAAGACTTTTGAAAGAGGTTGTTTTTTTTTAAACCAGAGACTCAAGAGAAATAGTGATTCTGAGAGGAAATATTTGAAAATTATCATTTAAAAAAATTTTTTTTTAAGGTATATTTGAAAATTATTCGATCTGTTAATAGATGATACGAGACATATGTGTTTAGAAAAGGCTATACACTATATGTATCTGATTTTATCGATAAGTGAGATTTCTGCATTTATACAACAGTCAGTTAGAGCGAAGATTTACCAGCTTACGTACACACACACATACTCACAGAAAATGGCGTGATTGTGGCCGAGTTCTCTGGATACAATATTCCATCCTTGGTTCATATAACGGCGGATGGGGGGGGGGGAGACAGAAACACAAACTGTTTCAATTTAATAATACCACGATATAGTTGTTAGTAGAGATAGAGTGTGAGCAAGAGAGACACACAGACAGACCAACGACAGAGATACTATCTAGCTGTGTTTGTTTTAACTAATTCCTTTCATATGGACCGTTTGGGAGTGATAAACATGGTTACTAGTCCCAACAAAACGAGATGGGTTTTCTCTCTCGTCAATCTTCTGTCTTCCAGGATTTTCTCTTGCCGTTCCTCATTGTTAGTATCTTTCGCACCTATATAAGTCACATTTTATCGAAAATTAAACAAAAAATTCATTTAATTTATAAAGTAAAGGTTTTGTTTTTGGCTTTTATAACAGATATTGTCCCCATGTAACCTGCTTTTCTTTCAAAGGTTAATGGTTGGTCACGTGGTATTTTTATTTTTACTTTCTCTTACTTCAAAAAAAAAAAAGGAAATGTTTTAATCAAATTTTTTAAAATTTGAAACTACTCCGAAAAAAGAAACATTCGAAAATCAAACATCGTAGTGCGCTCAAAGTTTGCTTATTTTCATCATCGAAATGAAGTATATTCTGTCAAAATAGGTCATCTAAAAGAGTGATTTTGATATATGGTTTTCCTTTTTCCTTAAACTTGCTGTTACTCTTACGGTATACTTATGTACTTATCAAAAAAATCTATCTTTTTGTGTGATCTTCCTTGTTTGAGAAACATTATTTTTCGGTAATTTTTATGGATGCTGAAGGCTTTATGGTTCCTTCTATGTTACAATTTCCGTGCTATTATCACTTGATATGAGATAGGAGAAGTCTAAAACTTGTCCAAACAAAGAAGTGGTTTAATTTTTTAAACACATATTTTATATGTATGCAATTGAGAGAAACCTAAATGGCCTAGTTTTACAGTGCCCCAGCAAAATTCGGAGAGGGAGAAAAAAAAATTCGTTCAGGAAGTCGCACTTCCGTTTAACAAATTTTCTTAAAAAAAAAAAAAATAACATAAATAAAGAAAAATCATAATAGTTAGCTCTAGAATAAACATTACATAAAGAATTGAAGGAGAATATAAATTCCTCCGAATTTTATAGTTTGTGGGCAATTTAATTCTATATACATTTTTACTTTCAACTGATGCTGGTAAGGTATATGTGATGTGTATCATGTTTTAAATTTTTCGATACAGACGTTTTCAAACCGGAAATACATGTCCGTTGCGGGTTCCAAATAATTAACGTTTTTGTCAAAATCGATAAACCCGGAAATACATTTTTTTGTACTCCTTATCTAAACTCCTAGTAAGAGGAAGTACGTATTGTAATCGTGTCAAATTTTCGATATTGAGTTTCCACCGGAAAATCCGTTTTGAGGGTCCCCTTAGTCCAAAAAAAAAGTGTTTTTAGCAAATAGTGTGTGTGTGTGTGTGTGTGTGTGTCTGTGTGTATATGTATGTGAACAGCATAGCTCAAAAACGAAAAATCGTAGAAAGTTTAAACTTGATTTTCCGTTTAGGTATCACCATGGGATCATACAGTGGGTCATCTGTCAAAATTCCTCAAACGGAAGTACCACTTTACAAGTTGTTTTTTTTTTTTTTTTACGTTTTTTGCGATTTTCTCAAAAATCGCTCCAACGATTTTCTTCAAACTTGGTATATTAACTACACATACTAACAGCTACAACTATTATTTGAAACATTTCTCTGGGAAAATTCATTTAAGGGCACTTATGAGGGAGGTGTGGGGTTAGGTTTTCATCTAAAGTGCTATTTCAGTTTATTAGACAATTCTATCATCTATATAATGTTAATTAAAATTAAATATGTTGTTGAAATTCCTGGTTTGAAAAAAATTGGGTAACCGGAAGTGCGTTTACTTTACTACTTTACTAAATGATTTTTTTCACTTTTTCGAAATTTTCTTAAAAATGGCTCCGACGATTTTCTTGAAACAACTTATATAAACTAAACATACAAAGATCTATAACTTTTATTTAAAACATTTCTCTGGGAAAATTCATTTAAGGACACTTTTAGGAGTGGGGAGGGGAAGGGTTACAGCTTTCTCTAAAGTGGTATAGTTGATTATACAATTCTATCAACCAAACAAAATTAATTAGAAATAAATAGATGGCTTAAATTCTAAGTTTTAAGAAAATTTGTAAGCCGGAAGTGCGCTTTTACTGAACAGTTTTTTTTAGTTTTCGACGAATTTCGTTATACTTGGTACACAAGCTATAACCTTTGTCAATTATAATTTTAAGGACAGGAGGAAGGGAAAGTTGTGTGAGTGTTTCACACCAGATTTTTTTTATTTTTATTTATATGTCTTTATTGTCAAAAAACGGCTCTAACGATTTTTAGTTATATATTTAGGGCTATGAATTTTGTTAGTACCTTTTTTTCTTAGGGAAAATTCATAAAGAAAGATTTTTGGGGGAGGGGGATATGCTTTCCCCTAATACGTTATTTTATTTTATTATACGCTTCTTTCACAATATAGTATTGTAAGGTTTTTTTTTACAGCTTATAGGTTCTGTGGGTGTGAATAATTAAAACACAAAGTCATCAATTTACGAAACTCTAATTTATTTAATAACAATACTAATTGGAACAGTACTTGCAATAACCACAATTTTTATATAAAGCCATTTGTGGTGTTTAAATTTCATTTATTCAGTCTTTCAATGTTTGAGAGAGGTCTTGTCGCCTTTTATAAAAGTTTAGAATATTTTAAAAGATGCTAGAAGATTTTTCATTAATTTTTATTACAACGTGTTTGTCGGGAGAGGGGTGTGTAACACACATCCTTTATTCAATTGTTTTTCATTCCATGGTTTTTATATTGTAGTAGGAGGAGGTAAAAATCCCTACTAATTATTTTCTGTAGTGTTTTGGAACATTCCAGGCTCTTCTCTTTTCGAATGTTCATTACCATATTAATTAGAATGAAATGTATGGCCAAAATTCCGAATTTGAAAAAATCAGCTGACCGGAAATGTGCAGCGTTTGCAGTTTTCTGCGATATTCCCTGTAAAGATACTTTTGTGTTTCATTAAATTTAAACTTACAATTTTAATTACAATAATCAATAATTATAATAATTTATTAATTATAAGTTTTTACTAAATGTTCGTTTGTCTTCAATTTTATACCAATTGGAGGATCTAAACTTTTTAAAAAAAAATGACTTTCTCGAGCGAACCATACACACTCCCCCTTCCTCCTCAAAACTTCTTAAAATGAACTTTCTCGGGTTCTCAACCAAAGTGAGAGACTCCTGTATTCCTAGTTTGTGTAACAAATTTAATGAAATCAGTAGGTGCAGCGCCTGCTTTAGCGGTTATGTCATCTCGGAAAAAAAGACAAATTGCCGCCCCTTAAGAATATATATATATATATTTTTAAGCAAGTCTATGCATGTTCAAACAGGTTCAAGCATCTTCCTTTACAAATTCTGCGTTAATTTTTCAATAATAGTGTAAATATTTTTAGCTTTAAGACATAAACAATATAAATATGCTATACACTATAAAGTTTTAGCGAACGAAAAAATCGATATGTGAAATTTGATTATTTAACATCAATATTTTAATCACACTTACAAAATTTCAAAATTAGAACACGCTCCAGGTCAACATACCTAGCGCATAGCGCCAAATCCTGTGCCTATAGTCACTTAGCCTTGCCTACATAGGAGGCAAGTTACCATCCCTGCCACGAGAGGCGGACCTCTTCATATCCATCTAGTCCTTCGCATTAGCACTACTTCGCGAGCAAACTCAACACAGTCTATAAAATGTATAGTACTTTTCGTCAATTCTTTACAATCTCCGGCCAGTTCTATCCCCTCCTTTTCAGTTTGAATTCCATATGGATTCTTGCTTCGTCGAGGAGAGGACATCGGAAGAGAACGTGACCAGTTCACCGGGAATTTTTCAATTCCAGCTCATGGAGCTTAGAATTGAACTCCCTATGGCCAGTGAAATATTGCGTTACGGTTTGGGATAGCTCCAGCTATCGAATCGACAGACTGTAATACAAATTCGGGAAGAAAACTTACATGCCAAAATGGCGCCCTTAAAATGTGGTGTTCCGGACAAATGTTATTCTTCTGTCCGGCGACTCAGCCTTCACCAGCCATTAAATTCCGAATGTTATAATCAATTTTTAAAGTTCATAAATTCTATAGACTTTGATCTTTTAGTGACATGATTCTATTTGGCTTTATTTGCATTTTTATGATTTCCATTTTGTTTTTATTAAAGTACCTGTTTTAGTTGTTTTGTTTTTTTACTTTTAATAGTATTTTATTAACTTGAAGTTTATTTTAACGTATGATATGATGTATCTCTTAGTTGGCTGATCGGCCAGGGGGTATCATAAGAAAAACACTACAAAATTTGGGATATTAATAAAAACACTTAAAAATTTTTGTAGTGTTTTTCTTATGATACCCCCTGGCCGATCAGCCAACTAAGAGATACATCTGATCATTTCTAACGGCCAACAATTGCTACAATTTGATAACGTATGATATGTTTTATATGTAATTGTGCATATGTGTGTAGAGGGAATTGGAGTAGGGAGGAGGGAGTGGGGGGTGTTCGGGGAAGCGAGTAATCAGAACTTTGGGTACAAACAGTATATTCAGATGGATAAACAATCAATAAATACAAATACAAGAAAATACTTACATACTGCTAAACTTACGACTAAAATTTACAAGGCCCCAGTGATCCCAATTCTACTAATTACCCTCGTCCTAACCTTTAAGAATAAATTCTATTACATCCAAAAGAATGGCTATAACATACTACCATCCCCTAAAATCCTACAATTATCCTAAATGTACGCGAAGAGCTAATACATTACTAATTACGCTACCTTAACACTACAACACCCATACAAGTCTAATATTTTAACGTTAAATATACCCAACACCCTAGAACTAACAAAACAATAAAACCATCATCCAATATAACCCCAAATCAGGCTACGGGGAGAAACGGTGGCATAGTTGTATCTGCGTTTTCTTTGGTTACTCACACCCCAGACCCTTGCATCGAGTGGCCACGCCTCCCCAGAAAGAATTATAAGTACTTACAGATGGCCAGGCAATACCACCGCATGCTGCAAATTCGGCAGTCCAGCAACACACACAAGAAGAAACTCTAATCCAGAATTTGAAATGCACTGGCCAGTCGGCAGCTTACTCTTGGAGTATCCGCACTAGACCCTTCTCATCTTGGTCGCCCGTATGTATCATGTGTGCTTCCGCAAACTTCTCGCAGTCCGTGTCCGTCGCCAGCTCTTCTGCCATACCCAATCTCTGAGATTTTTCTATTAGCACCGGGTCTTCTCCAACATTGATCACCCTGATCCACACATGTTGATCTCTGAGTTCGTGTACACTACGCCCAGCGCACCAGAGGGAATTGTGTTCCTGTGCGCACGGTTCAATTAAGATGGTTGTTCCGAGGCAGTGCGTTTTCACGCTGCCCGCCACTAAGGTCTCGCATCTTGGTGGGATCTGGACCTGATGCGTCGCTACCACCAGGTTTGGTAACCGATCCTCCTCTCTTCCTGTGAGTCCCCGTCAGTCCTCCTCATTGCACCCACATCTCCGCTCTTCCTGGCCTCTCTACCTCCGGATACTGACTTGAAACACAAACTTTGGCCGCCCTCTCTCTCGGCTAGCTTCCTTACTCCCATTATTCTAAAGTCCTCTCTCTGCATTGCCTGGGCCTTTGGTTCTCCTTCCGTCCATACTTGCCGTCTCCTAATATCCGTCTGCAGACCTAATTCCGCCATCCCATTCACGCCTAAAAGCCCGTCGCCGCTAACACTGAGTTCGCGATGACAAACTCTACTTCTGCGTGCTGTCCCCTCCAACTCACCGGGACCTTCTGAGTTCCCACAACCCTTAGACGTGCTCCTGTCACTCCTTTAGCAACAATGTCACTCTTCTGAATCGGTATTCCCTCCAGAGGTCGCTGGAGGATGGAAACGCTGGCTCCAGTATCCAACAACATTCGCCTTGGTACTCCTGAGAGGTGAGCTTCTATTGATAGGAACTGGTCCGATCCGCCACCAACGTTGATTATTAAGTGGTCTGCCCCTAGCGCTCTTCCCCCTCCACTGTTGGGGCGGGCAGTGGGAGGTAGGCATTTGGGGACTTCGGCGAGTCTGTAACCGCAGCGATCCGGCCGTTAATACCTGCAGTCGTGACGGGCGCCCGCTTCGGGCAGTCTCGAGCCATATGCCCGGCTTGACCACACGTCTAGCAAGCCCCATTGAACGGAGGCCTAGACGGCAGACGAGCCCAACCCTGTTTTCCGTTGCCCGATTCACGGGCCGTACGCCGAGGACGTTCGAGCCCACCACAATCCCTGGCAAGATGCCCTTCCTTGCCACAACAGAAGCAACTTCTGCCCTTCCGATATTGATCAGGGCCGTAAGCGGCCGTCGCATATACCTCACGCGCCCCTTGATACCTAGCGCATTCTTCCTTCTCCACGTGTTCGACGAGTGCGGCTCTCTGGACCGCCTCCGTTAAATTCCTCTGTGGGTGGAGCCTCAACTATCTTCCAGTCTCCCCCATCAGTCCTTTCGTGAAGGCTGCTAGTACTATCCTCTCCAGGTGGGCCCTTTCCCAACGCTGCTGCTCTCTTGAACCCTCCCTAGTCAAGACACGCTCACCCACCTGTCGGCATCGGTCAGCAAAGGCCCTCGCACTTTCCCCCGGTCGTTGTTGCATGGAATTAAGGGCAAGTAGCTGTTGTTCGGGCGTGAGCAGTTCCTTGAATCTTTCCTCTAACGCTTTCTTATACTGTGCGAAGGTTATTTGTTCACTTTGCAACTCCGCGTCGCTCGACAAGAAAAGTGCGGCCGCCCCAGATGTTTTCAGCCGGCATATCAGTTTTTTGTCCGCATCCGACCAACCCCCGCTGTCCGCAACCATTTCGATCTCTTTCAGGAATTCCTCTACGGGTAGTTCGCCCTCTGCGCCCGACCATGGCTTAATGAGGTTCTGTAGCCCCATTTCCCTCCTCGGCGGAACCGGGCAATCAGGTTTCATATGCATACTTAATATACGAGTATGTACTTATGCAGCAGGCTTTAAATAAAGTTTTTATAAAAATAAAAAAATAAAAAAAAGAAGACATACACAGATCATTTTCTAAATACCTCCTTTTTTGGACTCAGGAAACCCAAAACGTGTATTTACGGTGTAAACTCGATATCGAAAATTTGCCACGATTACAATACTTCCTTTTACTAGGGGAGTAAGAGAAAGTAAAAATCGATTCAAGGTTAGTGATAGTTTTGAACGACTTTCATACAATACAAAGGTGTCTGCAAGGTTAGCCTACTCACAATCTATATAGATATACAGGGGCCATTCATATATGTACATTAATAATAGGTGCCATTTGTTGATCTGACAAACGTAGTTAGAACACGGTCAAACATGTGAAGTAGACCTAAAATATGGGGGCAAACATATTTAAATGAACGACATTTGCAATTCCAACGATCGTGCATATGCATTCCATACTTATGTTAGGTTATATTATTTATATTTATCACATGTATTTTTCCTGCTTTTTTTATGCTGTGCATTTTTATTGTCTTAACACTGATAATAGCATAAGTGAACATACCAAAACACAATAATTATGATGTAATACAGTGTTGAGGAATTTTTTTAATAGGTACACAGAAATTGAATTTATTTATTTTCTTTTTAATTCCAATTTGTGGGCAATTCTTATTTGTGTAATTAGAAAAGTAAATTAAAATATAAATATTTCTAATAATGTTGTTTTTTTAAAATTAATAATACAGTACTTTAATCAATTTTATTATTTTTGTCAATGAATTCTTTAGTTTTTTTTTTTAATTTAAGGTACATCAACACTATGGTCATTCGTGCACTCACTGCCGGGCTCCGGACAGTGTTCTCTCGTTACAAACAAAAGTGTCCGATCACCGGACAGTGAGCTGTATTGAGGCTCTTAGGAAGAGAAAAATCTAAGGGCCGCAGAAGCTGGACTTGAATCCGGGTCCTCCGCGTGCCCTAACCACTGAGCTTCCCTTAATCTCTTCCCTTAATTCTGTAATAATATTGATTCTATGATAATTTATGTTGATTAAAACGTCTTATAGATTTTAATTTGCTTTATTTGTTTGTACACAAAGTTGTGGATTATATTTTTTTCGCACTAGTGAACAAGAGAGGAATACAATAAAGGTCAGACACCTAATCGCTAAATCTATTATGTAATTATGCGAATTATAATAGAAAATGCAGCTAAATCTAATAATTGCATTGATAACCTTAAGCAAAAGTCGATTTTTCTGGACAAACAATGTAATTTGCTGCAATATAACTGTATTTAGACACTCTACTTTTATCTTGCTAAGTAAATATTTTGTCATTAATTGCGACACTTTTGTCATGCTGAATATACCGTTAGATGAACGTATCCTATAGTGCACTTTAATATTCTACATTAATAATACTCTGGACTAATATACATAAATTCAAAATATCAATCACAGCAATATATTCTATTTTCCTGTCTACAGTTTCTAATTTTAGATTCATGAATCCAGCTAAATCTCCCGGATACTTTCTTTATTTCATACCTTTGATGATATTCATTCTACACTGCAGCCGCAATTTTTAGACCGAATTTCCCTGAGCTATTATTCATTTCCGATTTGTTTTTTCCAATTTAAGTAACAAAAGAGTTTATTTTTTGTTTTAAAACATCCTTAAAAATAAAATTGTTTTTATTCATTTCCGTTTTAGCTAAGTTTTTTTTTTACGACAAAATTTCTCTGAATAATTGAAAATCTCATCACATTCTATTTCTGAGTTTTGTTGTATGAGCTATTATTTTGCTATTGTTCAACTTAAATGGCTATGATTTCTCTGGAGCATTGAGCTCCTCTCCTGCATATTGAATTTTATAATTGATTCCATTGAAATCAGTTTTAGAATTATATTCAATTGAATTTTTTTTATTAGATTTGTTTGTGAGATCTATATATTTTAAAATTTCTATATAATATATTTATTTATTTTTTGTTGTTGCAATTTTCTTGGTTCGAAGAATTTTTCCGAGAAAATGGATGGGGGTCCACAATGCTGGATAACATCTGGTATTTATCCGAGGTAGCATGCATATTGGTTTTGTTCCTGACCGGTTTCGGATTTTCATCCATCGTCAGAACAAATTCACCAAGTTCGTGTAGAGAGTTCATTTCAACGCAATGTTTCTGTTACACTCACACTTATTGGCTTGTTGGTTGTATATAATTATGTGGGGAGGTTACAAGGTTACATTACTATGTATGTGAATTTAGTGGCAAAATGGAATTATAATAAATTTTGATTAGACTTTAGAAAATAGTGTATAATAAATAGCATGTTTTGAAGGATACTTTATAACTAAATTTTAATAGTGTTGTTAAGTATATTCAGTGTTTTATCAAGTTATTTTTATTAGGGGGGGCGATAAATGTACTCTTAAATAACTTGAAACTGCCTTGATAAATCACTGAACATACTTAACAACACTATTAAAATGTAGTTATAAAGTATTCTTCAAAACATGCTATTTATTACACACTATTTTTTGCTAATGTCTAATCATAATTTGTAATAATTCCATTTTGTCATTAAACACACACATAGTAACATATCCTTATATAATCTACCCACATATAAGGATATATGCAACCAACAAACCAAAAAGTGTGAGTGTAACAGAAACATTGCGTTAAAATGAACTCTCTACATGAACTTGGTGAATTTGCTCTGGCGATGGATGAAAATCCGAAACCGGTCAGGAAGAAAATCAATATGCATGCTAAGACGGATAAAATACCTGACTGTCAATTTAAATTTTTAATAAATTACAATCGTCGTTTTACTAGTATTTAATAAATATTCGAAGAAGTGCACGGACCGATAGTTGCCTGGGACCAATGTATAAAATTTTCTTGCAGAAGTTTATTTGTCGATATTCTGTACTTTTGGGTAACCTTCATCAGGAACTCATAGTGCATTTAAATATTTGCAACAGCTAAAATTAAACAGTTATTTATGTTGATTTTGTCCAATATATTATTCCTGATTAAATATCTAATTATTTACTAAAATTATTTACTGTATTTATTAACTTTAATTAAAAAAACCATTAAATTATGAATAATAAAAATATTTTCTGTCATTATTTTTACTCGTAAATTTGCTCATAATTTAATTGTTTTTATCTAGACAAATGATAATTTAAAAAATCTTTCCAAATTATCAGTTATTAGTAAGTTTTCATTTTCTATTCCAAAAAAAAAAAAAAAAAAATATCATCTGAATTCAGAACAGCCAATCATATTTCCCAGTTGCATAATAAATATTATTGACATTTTCTTTTCTCATCCCTGGAGAGTGAAAAATATTTATGAGACGTTAGTTAGATATATATTTTTAGTTTAGTGGAGGAAAATGTATTTAATTAATGGTCTGAATGTGACAGTGTGATGGATTACTGTGAGCTGGAGGAGACAGAGAGATGAATTCGTCCATTATTTTATATTGTATATGTAAATATAGGTAGATATATACACATATAAATTTATAAAAAAAAAAAAAAAAAATGATAGATTAAGAACACGTAACAGAAGTCAACAATCGACTGAACACTCCACTCCAGCTCAGTTTGCCACCTAAACCTTTTACCCCAGCAGATGTATTATATAAAATTCATAGACTACCAAACAAATCGCCCGGTTATGACCTAGTAACTTCCAAAATACTAAAACAACTTCCAAAAAAAGCCATTATATTCCTCACGCTCCTTTATAACTCTGTTCTCAGAACTACATACTTTCCCATCCTATGGAAATTTTCCGTTATCAAAATGATATGCAAACCAATGAAAACTGCCACCAATATTACTTCATACAGACCGATCAGCTTGCTTCCAATCCTTTCCAAACTCTTCGAAAAGCTTCTCCTTAAAAGACTGTATCCTCTAGTCGTACAACAAAATATAATTCCGGATCATCAGTTTGGATTTCGGAGACATCATTCTGCTACCCATCTGGTTCTTAGAGTTGTGGACGCTATCGCCACCTCCCTCGAGCGGAAGCAGTATTGCCCGAGTATAATGAATTATTGAAAATTGCTGTTGTAATCATTAATTGTAAAATTAAAATAATAAAAAGTAAAATTATGTTTAATGATTTATTTTTGACTCTATTTCTTATTGCGGTAATGGGAAATATTTTCGAAATTCAGTTTCCTTAGATAATATCTGCTTCGAGGTGAACAGTTTTTTTTTTAACGAACTCTGTGTGTGTGTGTATGAACTAATTATAAAAAAAAAAAAAAAAAAAAATTGTAAGTAACTCACACTTTTGTTTACTACTTTTCTAATTGACAATTTTTTACAAACATAAAATTTCTATCAATCTAGTTGGCGATGATGCTATTCATAAATATGATATAGTTCTATGCAGTTCCTATTTATTTCTTTTTTAGGACAGTATAAATTACCTCATTTTAACAAAAATATTGATCATACTTAATCTGGTTCACGCTACAGACTTACAGACCGACCATCCATGAAGCTAATGAATACACTGAAAGTGCAGTGAAAGTTTAAAAGTCTTAGCTCCCCCCCTCCCAGAATCCCCCTAAAGTCAGTTTTTTGTGAATTATGTTTTAAATAAAAGTGACAGTATTAAAATAAGTACCATTATCATTTCCAAGTTCAAACTCGTCTCGCTACACCCTCCTCCTTTAATTGTGATTAACATTGTGAATTATAAGATAATCATTGGAGCCGTACTTATTTATTTATTTATTTACGTAATTAATTTATATATATTTGTGTGCGGATTTGTATTGCCCAATTATTATTAATGAGGGTTAGAGAAAAACCAACATATTGACGATTACAACTAATAATGACTTCCTGTTGCCTAGAACTGTCAGTTATATTAGTAAAAAAAAGTACAAAAGTGTAAAAATCACTACCTTTAATAACCACTAGTGCTAGACATTAATACCTGGCCAGGCATTTTGAAATTAAATTCTTCCATAAATGTTTTAAAAATAATATGGAAACCACTAAAACGTGTGAGTTATAAAAAAAGCAAGTAAGGAAAACAAACTCAAAAAATCATTTCAAACTAACCTGTCAGCATTGGGAGGACCCATTATGGATCTTTTTCATTATTCACCCGACTATGTCACATGTTTAACTTCTTGAGAGCATTTCATGGTATTTTAAAATTTAACTTTCCTTTTGATTTTCACACAACTATAGTGAATGGAAAGAAGGAGGTACAAAGAAACAAGTTCTTCCCTTGATTCTTTCTAGAAATTTAACAAAAAAAAAAAATTGATTGTTCTATCTGGTGTAACTGCACTAATTTACAAATTGCTAATACAAACAAAAAGTTTTAAGGTGAAAATCAACGAGTGTGAGTGTAACGGAAATATTACGTTGAAGTGAACTCTCTATACGAACTTGGTGAATTTGCTTTGACGATGGATGTATATCCGAAACCGGTCAGGAACACTATAAATATGTATGCTACGACGGATAAAATACCAGAAATTTTAAACTTCACTTAGACATTGTAAGTTCAGCTCAGTGAAATGTTCTATTCTAGGCAGTGGGAGCCAGGGTGCTCGCTCGAGGACTCCCAAGGAAGTATTTACATTACTTTCTAAAAGGATTTAGATTTTCCCGTCAGGATATCAAAAAATACATTAGTTAACATTTTTTCAAAGGTGGCAATCAAGTAATCATATACAATATATGCGGAAAGAGAGGGAGGGAGTGTTTAACTCTCCATGACCTGTCACAACTCCGAGATCCCTTGACCTAAAACTGTACCAGTTATAATAATTCTGTGATATCTGTTATTTACATTGTTAGTTTCATATTTAATAAATAACATTTATCATTGTTATTTGTTTTAGAGATTTATAAATAATGATATTAATTTAATTACTTATTTATTTTAGATTTATTTAACTGAGGCTTTATTTAGTTACCATTCATTTATTTATTTTAATTTTAATTGAATCGAACTTTATTTTATATTCATTTATTTATTTTTTAGGAGGCAAATATACTTTATATATTTATTGCTTATAAGTTTTAAAAACTTTCTGGTAATGAGTTGGCTAAACGTATAAAAAGTTTTACATTGATTACAAATAGTGATTAGAAAATTTATATATAAAATAAAATACAAAGATTTTTGAAGATCTTAATTCTTTAAGACTTCAGTTTTTTGCTAACTACAATTTGGAAATTTACCTACTTTTGTCGCCACAATATGAATGTCAGTTAAACAACTTATATAATTTTGTATATCAATCACTACAAAAAAAAAAAAGAAATTAAAGAAATACTGGGCATTGATTGAAATGATAGAAATAAGCAGCAATAATGATAACAAGAAAGGAATGAGATATTATTAATCATAATGTAGAGCATTTAAGGAATATGAGAATAAGTACGAAGGGAATGATAATAGTAGTAATAATAATAATAATGATAATAATGAACTGAATAAATTTATTTCAGATATTCTTGAGATGGTTAGGTTAATATTTCCTATATATATTTATATTTATTATTGTTACTTTTTTGTTTATTTATCTTTATAATTCATTCAAATTTTTTTTTTTTTGTTTGCTCTACTTATTTATACTCTACTCTGTATGCTATACTTATATTTCTAAAAGATAAATATTCTGTTAAAGTAGAAGAAGGAATGTTTTAGTTTTAAGAGGCGAATATAAACAAAGAGCAAAACGGAACAGACAGTACGTATTATCAGGTAATAAGTGGCCGTCTAAAGAAAGTGAGCTTAGTGATGGGAAAGAACTTTAAAAACTTTCTTTATTTATTAAATCAATAGACTTTAATTCAGTGATATATATTGTTATTTTTATTTTATTTACAAATTAGTATGGGGCAGCGCACTTAGAGCTTTACACATAGAGCTAATTGAAAGAAAAAGAACAGAAACAATAAAACAAAGATGAGTCTTCTCAGAGATCTTGGTAGAGTCTGGGTTTTAATCTTCTGGATGAAGTAGGCTCGCCTATGTGGTATTGTGAAGCTGAGGGTAGTGTGTGAAGCGATAGGTAGAAATTGACAGTAAGTTTAGCCATGTATGTGTATATATCTGGCATGTCAAGTTCTCTGTGTGTTTGTGTGTGAGCGTTTAGTGCAATTCGCAGTACCTTGTTTTGGAAAGTCTGCAATCGTTTTGTCAGTGTGTTGCTGCTGTTATCCAAACTGGACAGGCGTATGTCCGGAGAGGTCTAAGGAGAGTTTTATAGAGTAGTGTGGTGCAGGAGTGTTTGAGTGGTGTGTTTCTGTTAATGAGTGGGTAGAGGTTCAGTCGGATGTAAGCTTGTTGCAGTTTAGTGTTAATGTGTAGTCTCCAGGTGAGTCTTGTATCAAGGATTACGCCCAGATAACGCACTCCTTGGTCTTTTTGTTTCCAGGGAATTTCCTGATTGTTAATTGTTAGTAGGCGAAGGTCTTCATTTCTAAACGCCGGAGAGCGAAGATTTTCTGATCAATTTTACATGGGTTTAACTTTAGCTTCCATCGGTGAAACCAGCTAGATATACAGTCTATTGATGTTTGTAAGTCAGTAATGCTTTCGTTAATGTCTGGATTGGATGAGGCTAACATGGTATCGTCCGCGTAGGTAGCTAATATCGCTGTAGTAGGTTCAGGTATGTCCGAGCTGTAGAGGTTGAAGAGTATTGGGCTCATGATTGCCCCTTGTGGTAGTCCCGCTAGTATTTGTCTTTCTGTACTGAATGTATTGTTGAGTCTTACCTGGAATGTTCTGTCTTGTAAGAAGGATCCTATTATTCGAGTTAGGTATGTTGGTGCATTTGTGTTTGTAAGTTTGTAAAGTAGTCCAGAGTGCCAAACAGTATCAAATGCAACAGCTACGTCAAGAAATATTGCTGCCGTGTATTTTCTTTCCTCAAAATTGTGTACAATGTGTTCTGTGACTCTTTTTAGCTGATGAAGTGGTGAGTGTTTTTGTCTGAATCCAAAGAGGTGGGATTGTGTTAGAGTCTGTCAAGTGTTTTAAGAGTCGTTTTTATATTATTTTTTCTAATATTTTGGAGAGTTTAAGAGTTGGAGAGAGCGTATTTTTATTTTTATTTCTGAATTATTATTATTATTATTATTTATTTTGTAATAGTTAGATGTATTGCACGTAATATGTAAATGATGCATGTAGATAATTAAAAAAAAAAAAAAAGGTAAATATAATAGATAGGCTCACCCAAAATATAAAACTAACTCACCCAATTTTCTTTAAACATTGTATACAAACTAAATACATGTAATGTTTATGATTGTTATATGAAATATATATTTCTGTGACAAAATCGATTTTTGAGAGGGTATTGAGAAATACATGACTTTTTCAGACTTCTAGGTTGACCAAAATTGCTTCCGACCTCGGCAATTGAAAGAACTACTGCCGTCTTAAGTCGAAGGTATACGAAAAAATCTACATAAACGTTTAAAATACTATATAGTAGTGGGCGGTCTCAGTTATACTAAGTACTTAGGAAAAGTGTAATATTTATAAAAGAAAATATTTCTTTCTTTAAAAGAACTATAAATGTAGAATTAATCAAACCAAACAGGAATAAACACTAACCGCACATCAAAACAGTTTAAGTAAACAAGCAACCTTCCAAGCAACCTTATTGTTTATGTCTTTGCTTTGACTGGACGCCGCTTCCAGCGCACTCACTTGGATGTTGAAAATATTTTGATCGAGCTATATTTCTAAAATGCTACTTTAATGAATTTTACAATTCTATTACACTAAGTATATAATGTTAATACGATTTAATTATACTGTTAAAATACAGAGTCTCAAGAAAAATCGATTGACCAGAAGTGCGAATTATCTTAAAGATATTTTTTATTCCTTGTTGGATATTTTTTATTCCGCGATATTGTGGTAACTATGGTAACAACGGATTCCTGGCCTTACTATTCAAATGGAGAGACCTATCACTTTTATTTGAAACTTTTTTTCTGTGAACATTGGCGGGTTTTGGAGAGACTAGGTCACTCAATCATCTTCTAAAGTGGTGTCATTCCTAGTTAGGTACCACCATCGTATCAAGACAAGACAACTAGATACAGTCAAAATTGGTCACTGAAAATGTGACCTTATTGGATGTTTTTTTAAAATTTTTTCATACTTTTAACTCTGCATACTAAATTATTCAGTAATTAACATAAGATTTAATTTAATTTATATAAAAAAACAGTATGATTTAAATTATAATAGCTATTCATAATCTAGCGGCTATTTCCTCTACCTAGTCTCTTAAATTTTACATTTCCGTTTATGGCATAAGATTATCATTAATCTTTTTAAATTATTGTTATTAATAGGTGTTAATAGGTAGGACAGGATTTAAGAGGTACAAGAATGGATTATTTCTGTTTACGTTCAAAGGTTTAAAGTTTGTGACTGAGAAAATTATTATTTTTTTCTCATTTTTTCTCTTCCTTCCGTTAAAATATGAAATTTCTTTTGCAATTAAATTCAACAAAGTATTAAATAATTCTGATTGTAATGACATTGAAATATCAACAGTTTCTCACATGTGATGTCATCATATATACCTATGATTATGTATATATTTAGCCTGATAACATATTACTTATATATACATATATATGTATATAATATAGTTACTAATATGATATGACATGTCATCGAACAGCTTCACAGTAAATTTAACTGTACGTCTGTTTGTATGGTTTGTGTGTGAATCCCACTATAATAGTATTCAACAACAAAATATAAATTGAATGTGATTTCAAAGAAATGATAATCTAACTGGTTCTCTCATTTACTTTCTTATCGTGCTTTGTATTGCGATTGTGTCCAATTTTCAAAATTGAGTATTCATTGTTTTAAGGTCCCCCCCCCACCCATGTGAGGAATTAGGTGTCAGCGCCCGCTCTAGCGGTTACGCCGTCCCGGACAAAAAAACAAATTGCCGCCCCTTAAGAATATATATACTATATATATATATATATATATTTTAAGCAAGTCTATGCATATTCATACAGAAGAAGCCCTCTGCTCGCGTGTTAATGCTATTCTGTTCAGAGAAGTATATGCATGTTCAAAAACAAGTTCAAGCATCGTCCTTTACAAATTCTGCGTTAATTATTTTTCAATTATAGTGTAAATATTTCTAACTTTTAGACATAAACAATATAAATACGCTACGCACTGTTAATTTTTAGCAAAGGAAAAAAATTGATATGTGAAATTTCTATTAATTGAGTATTTAATATCAATATTTTTCTCACACTTACAGCTGTCCGGGGCGCCCCCCCCTACAGCGGGCGCTGTAGACGGTTAAACATTTAGTAAAAGATGTCGAATTTTAAGCATAATTTATGTTATGTATTTGTATGTATTGGGCGTCATAAATGAAAAGTCATCTTGCTGCAATATGTAAAAATACACAATTTTTAATGTTTTAATGTTCAAACCATTATTCTTATTATTTTTTTTTTGTATTCACTGTTGTATAGTATCAAGGATTTCAGAAGTATAATTTTCTGATGCTATTATCTTACATATCAGTTTCAAATTTGGCTTTCTGTTTATGTATTAGAGCGGGATATCTGAAATGAAATTGACAGTTAACCGGAAGTAGAATTTTACTGATCTATCTTTTCGTAATATTCTTGAAAGCTACTGCAACAAAATCATATGCGGAAATAAATAGACGTACATATGCAGGACTCATTGTTAATAAAATTTAAAATTGATTTTAGGGCTTTCTGTTTATGTATTAGAGCGGGATATCTGAAATGAAATTGACAGTTAACCGGAAGTAGAATTTTACTGATCTATCTTTTCGTAATATTCTTGAAAGCTACTCCAACAAAATCATATGCGGAAATAACATAGACGTACATATGCAGGACTCATTGTTAATAAAATTTAAAATTGATTTTAGGGGGGTTTAATATGTATATAAATAAAGTCAGTAAAGTAATTCCTATTTCTTCAGATACTTTACGTCTACTGCAGACGCCTTTTTTTTTAACCATTGTCATATTATGTTTGTTGAATTGGTTTCAGTATTTTTTTTGTATAATATGTTTGCTAATAAAACATTACTACCACTACTACTACTACTTTACGTCTAATTACCGTTCCTGATGTCATGGGCAGAGGCGGATAGCAAACATACTTTACTGTATATTACTCACATTAATACACTAAATAAAATTCAAGTCCAAAACCGGGAATCGAATCACAGTACAAAACAGCGCCTCTAACCACTCGGCCTCCATGGAAATGTAAATTTCCTGATGAAAATTCAGTTGAAAATTTCAAGTAATTACAATACTATCCCTTAAATGCCACAATAGACCCAAATGGGGTAGTGGTGGCGTAGGCTTATTAGCCCACTCTCACATAATCTAATACTTTCTCTTAAAACTTTGAGAAAAACTGTTATTAAATTTAATTTTTGATCATTTTTGCAGGTGTTTTTTTTTTTTTTTTTTAATAATAAGGTGGAAGTTTTACTAAATAATGATATCTATAGAAAATCCAGGCATTCCTGGATAGGAGAGATGAATTTATTTAGTCGTAAGGGAAACGAGAGAATTAAAACCTTTGATTTATTAATTTACAGCAAACATCTCCGTTATGTTGATTAATTCCGTTATGACGACATTTCTTTCTCTATTAACAAATTATTATATATTCAGTAAAATTTCAAGGCATTTCAACTTTTATAATAATGGAAGTTAAATGAAATTTTTGATTATTAATGATGTTTTTCTTACGTATAAAATTAGGCAAAAACTTTTGGCAAGTGAATGAAAAGTGAAATGTTGAAACAAATTGTTGCAAATTTTATATACTTATCCATTATATAAACTTTTCACTAAAAATAAACAAAAATCCATTTCTAATATTGTTTTTCATTATTTATTAATTATCCTTGTTTTTGACTTTTTTATTTTACTGATTTGTATTATGTTTTAAAATTTTCTAACCATCTGTTTACAAGTATAATTATTAAACTTAACTATTGTTTAACATTGGTCATTCATAATGTATATATGTTAACTAAATAAGGAATTCACATTGAAGATATATCATTAACCTTACTCGCGTCTCTAGTATCAACATATTACTTAAACGGTTTATAACATTCTTCTTCGTAGATAAGATCGCTAGAGATATGCGGTGTAGATCCTAGAAAAAAAAACTATGACTCCACCCTGCCTTGCTGAGCAGAGTGTTGTTTTGGAAGCCATTTAGGTTAGCATATGACATCCCAGCTCGATTCAAAATAAATCTAACCGTTACAAAAGCAATCAATGAATCTAGTGGAAACATTTTTGAAAATAACAACTCCACTTTCACAGCTAATTAATATTACCATAGTTAGGGAAATTACTGTTTTATTCAACTTTTCTGCAGTTTCAAGGGAAATGAGTTTGCAGATGCTGACAAAAGAGGGGGCGACGCTCACACAACTTGTCAAGGCGTGACTTATTCCCAGGCGGTGAAAGAAATAAATAGAAAAGTGGCAGAAATAGATGAGGCATCAGATAAGCGATGGGAAGTCACAGGCCAAGATTCTCTGCAAAGCCATTTCCAACGAATCGGGAACAAAGGACTCACTAGACTGTCCCTCTGTAAAAGTGGCGAATGAATGGATCCAGATCATCTAATGGGCTGCAAGAATTTAAGAAAAAATGTTTAGAAATCTTGTCCCAGCCCTCTCGGAACAGCATCTTCGTTCCCAATATAAATTGGCCTGCTAAGAAGAAAATCGGGGAACTTCCCAACTGAACAGGTGTTGGATTAAAAAAAATATAAAAACGTTCTGGAAAAATAAGGAGGTTCTGCTGAAAAATTTTAGGAGGTTCCAGAGAAAGTGCGTCAATAGACTTCCACGTACACTAAATCAACGGCCAGTGAGTTGTTTACCGCTCCTATCAAAGGCCCGCTATATTTGCATATCTTGAGATACCTTCAGTGTCAACACAGAAAAAATCTTCGAAACATCTGCACCCATTTTTCTTTAATAAGACGATGATTCTGTGCTTGACGTGGTGGTGTCGACGAATTACCAGCAACATTTTGTTTAGGGGCATTTTTCTGCCACATGGGCTGCAGTTTCGGGCTTTTGGCCGCATTTACGGTGGACCAGCCTAACATTACTTGTCGTCTTGGACGACACCAAGCACATCGCGAACATAAGAACATAGAGTTCATGCTAAGCTTAGACCACTCTGGTACTTATACCAGAATTTTTACTCTCTCTTACTTCTTGTGAGAGGAAGTATTACTAGCGTGTCTAATGTTCGAAATTAAGTTTCCATCGGAAAAACAAGTTTTAAGGTCCCCCAAGTACGAAAAAATGTTTGTAGCGATGGTGTGTGCGTGTGTGTATGTGGTCTTTGTAAATTAGTCTCTTTTTCTCCAAACACACACACATACACACATATATATATATATAATATGTATTTATGTATGTATGTTTGTATGAATATATGTATGCGTGAACAAATATCTTGAAAACGAAAGTCGCAGGAAGCTCAAGGTTTCGAGCAAAATCCATCAACGAGAAGTGCGACATTATTGAATGTTTTCTTTTTTCAATTTTTTGCAACGTTCTCGAAAACTGCTTCAATTTTTTTTTCTGTAATCATATACTATCTACATACATAAAAATCTATCAATTTTAATTGAATCATTTTCCCGGGGATTTTTGGGGGGGTTCTTGGGGAACAGTAACATTAAGCTTTTCTCTAAAGTACCACTTCACAGTACAGAGTATGGTTCTATTACTATATAATACTATATATATAATATTAATATATCTTTGAAGCATTGTTAGAATTCCAAATATGAAATTTTGACAGTTAACTTTTAAAACGTCAGCAATGATTTGCAATTTATTAGTTAGCAGTTAACATTACTTAGGTTTTTATTTAAAGCACTATTTGTAGAAAAATGAACTTAGAAATATTGTAAGGTTTTTGCATTTTTTTTTTTTTAGCCATCTCCAAACTGACTTTGTTGGTGTCTGTAAGGTAGATAAGAATGTGTCTAACGGTCACACTTATACCGTGCGGCACAACCATTATAAGGTAGGATTACAATCTCGCCACCTGTATAATATCTAACATTTAGGACAACAATGATTTGCAAAAATTTATTGATTGTAGAAAATGTGTCAATTTAGAAGGTGGAGAATTGCAAGCAGGAGAAAGTACTTTAAGCGTTTGAAAACAAATTTTTATTTTTTATATTTAATGAAAGGTGTGTAATTATTTCTTTTTTTATAAAAGTAATATATTAAACATGCACGCACGAAAGAATTCGTATAATTTTATAGTTATATAGTATATAGCACGAGCTCTGAGATTTTAAAATATACAAAAATCCTAACCTATCTTAATTTACACCAGAGTAAGAACAATCACTATTGGTTGGTGCATATTTTAGTTAGTACGGCTGGCTGCTGGAGTGCGCTAGTTCACTTCCATTCTGGCGGGAGTTTGTCTGAGTATGTTATGTGCAGCAGTAAAATTGTAGTAGTAGAAGGAATACGCGCATCGATTGTACAATATAGACTGTAGGAGAGCGAGGAAGAAGAGATGGAGTGAAAGGGAGAGAGGCTGAAAATAGGGCCAAAAGGTCTGGGCCCCTGTACAGCGTGGCATGTGCTCTGGTTCTATACTATATGTGTGCTACTGGGTCGCGGCCAAGCTACTATTGGCGTAGTAGCCTTCATTAAGTGGCCAGGGCGGCCAATGGGAGTTCTTCTCTATGGTGACGTCACTCGCATCGATCTGTTACAGTGACAGAGCGAGAGAGAGAGAGAGAGAGAGGGGCAGAGACACACGGTCTACACTGTTTAACTGTTGTCGTAGTAACTTGTGTGTCGCGTGGAGTGGTTGAGGAAGTGGTATACAGACGCGGCCGACACCTTCACTTCCACTCCATAGCTGGTTGCAACATGCATTCCTTCCCCACCCTGAAACACGAACATTCACACGCGCGCGCCTACACCCGCATCTAAGTTTGTACGTAATGTCTCAATGTGGTAGCTAAATGGTGCCTTGATGTGTGTTTGTGTGCAATTGTGTGTATGTATTGCAGTATAAGCTAGAAATCCACACTTACGCCCGCGCGGCCCGCACACAACATACATACGCGACCCCTATCTGTCTTTGACTTTCACCATTTAATATTAACATGTGTAATAGTTACGTCATTGCTTTGATAGCAGGGGGCATATGGGTAGTGCAAGTAAAATGGGGATTGGGTGGGCAATAGTACATAGTATTTAGGTATGTAGACAGACAATGGACACATTATACATTACATAGAACATGTTTCCCGTAAATGCAGGTTAACTTTAACATTGTTGTGACATAGTGTTGAAACGGGACAAAAGGTAGGTAATGTTGGCGCTGCCAAACGGCTAGAACACCAATGCCATATATTTCATGCCAACTTCTTTACCCCCATCCCACGGCATTCAAATTCCTTATTCCTTGGCATCGCATGGCACCATGCAATCTACATGACCAGTACAATGACTTCTTTATCTTTATTTCACTTAACTAACTTCTACTTTCTGACTTTTCTCAGTTTCCCTTTTCTTTCTTTCATTATAATTTAACAATGTAACAATGTATTCTGTAATTTAATACTTCCTCTTACAGCAGTATGAGAAAATCCAAAAAAAAACACACTAGAGAAAACACTTTATTGCAAAAAAATATACAATAAATGGGATTGCTCAACTATATTGAGTTGTGACAAACACAACTTGTTAACCAATCTAATTAGACATATTTATAAGGGAAATATTAAACTGCACTACAAAATTGTTGTCGACAGTCTAGGATTGTTCGGACAGGGCTGTTAGTGAGATGTTGCTGTGCCTTTCATGGACCTCTCTCAGCCATCTTGTTGGATCCCTTCCTGGGCATTGTGGTTTATGAAGACATCTCTACGTAATGGAGCTCATGCCAGAGCCGTTTGGTAGTGTCTGTGAGCAGAGGAGGAAACTGCCATCCATCTTATGGAAGATTGCTTGGGTTGTGAGCAAATTAGGTGCAGGACCTTCGGTCGGCACAGGATGCCTGCGGAAGAGTTTAGGCTATTTCCCTTTAATAACTTCATTATCCGATTTGTTCAAACTACGGTGAACCTTAGATGGGTTAGGCTTGGATCCAATCTAATTAGACATATTTATAAGGGAAATATTAAACTGCACTACAAAATTGTAGTCGACAGTCTACGATGCTCATTAGAGGTTCGGGCAGGGCTATTAGAGGGTTATTAGCTGGGTCTTTCATGGACCTCTCTCAGGCATCTTGTTGGATCCCTTCCTGGGCATTGTGGTTTATGAAGACATCTCTACGTAATGGGGCTCATAACAGACCCCTTTAGTGTCTGTGAGCAGAGAAGGAAACAGCCATCCATCTTATGAAAGATTGCTTGGACTGTGAGGAAATTAGGTTCAGGAGGTTTGGTCGGCGCAGGAAGTCTGCGGAAGAGTTTAGGCTACTTCCCTTTAATAACGTCATTATCCGATTTGTTCAAACTACAGTGAACCTTAGATGGGTTAGAGTCGGGTCTGGAGTTTTGTTCTAGACCCGGTTTGTTGTTGGTGTTTCTTGGGGTAACTATATGGGGCCCAGTGGGGCTTTGGATCGCGTGGGTTCTGCTCTCTCCCTAAAGGGAGAGAGTGAGCGCATGAGTGAGATAGCGACAAAGAAAGATAAATCAATAAGGCAATGTATGAGCGATAAATCTATATTATGTGAAACTAATTATTGAAATAATTTTCCTGCACAACCAACCAGTTTCTCGGTATCTTGTAAATGCAAAATTATTCGACATCATTATACAGAATTCAATTTTATTACTCCCCTCGCCCCATTCATCTCTCTCATGCCAGTCTAATAATAACCATATAAATTAATGCATATGCACAATAAACCAGCTGGAAGAGTGGCTTCGTTGTGGAACATGAAACTTATAGTAATAATATTATATAACACAGCCTTCATAATAATATTTGAAATCGTCTTGATTAAATTTTTACGACATTTTCATTATGTTTGCGTACAGTAGTTTTTAATGAAGGATATTAAATTTTTGAAAATACTTTTCTTTCTTTCTTTTTTCAGAGAAGTTGATTCATTTTTTCAAAATTACAATACTCTCTCTCTCATTTTATCCGTCTTACCATGCTTTTCTAACTTGGTGCTGACGGGTTTCGAATTTTCATCCATCGTCGGATCAAGTTTGTGTAGAGAGTTTCAAAATTTAATATCCTTCATTAAATACATAGATATCCTTCACACATAGATATTTATGTGTGTGGTTTGCGAAGTTTAAAGAAAATCGTTGGAGAAAAAATCGCAAATATTGAAAAAATAAAAATCATTCATGTTGCACTTCCGGTTGATGAATTTTGTCCGAAAACTTCGTATCTGATGGTGAAATAGTGTATAAAAATATTATGTTGGAGCTTCCAGTGACTTTTCGTTTTTTTCATAACATTATTTTCATATTCAGACGACACCAAAACTGAATTTCCGGTGTGAACTCAATTTCCAAATTCTGGCACGTTCGCAATGTCTGTCATTTATTCAGATTACATTTTTTTTTACTTTTCTTACTTCTTTCATTTAGTTTCCTCTTAGTAGGAGTAAGAGAAAGTAAAAAATCCTTATGACCATATAAAGGCCATATATCATTCATTCAATAACAAGAAAAAAAATAAACCTTGTGCAGATAAATTTACGAATATGAATGCGTTTGAAAAAACTTCTTCCCAAAAGACATTATATACAATTAGAAAGTTGAGAATTAATTAATTAAAGTTTGTCTAATTTTAGCTTTTGTAACATATTGCTAGTTAAGTTTTATTGCTGAATTAACATAAACTTAATTCAGGAAGGCGCTTCAACAAATGTAGTTGTAGTTAGAGAAATTGTTAATCGTATTAATTACATCTAATAAATATAAATTAATTTACAGAAAGTTACATGGATAGTCAGATGTACAGGTGTTTACTATACTATAACAAATTTAAAACTAATATTATTCAATTAGAAGAACAGTAAAAAAAAAAGGGGGGAACTCTTACATACGAGAAAAATGCAATATACAATTTACAGTTACAATATACAATTACAATACAATATACAATTGACAAATATCTATCAAAATTGGAACTTTTACTACATTTTGTCGGGATTCAAATGTTTGCTGGGAGAATCTAAACCCAAAACTACAATTAGGAGAAGGGCATGATCTTCCAATTCATCCTGTACTCTCCTAAAATCTACTTACCCTCAAATTGAAATTCTATCTCTTTATATGCTAGTTGAATATACCAAGATTAAAGATTAAACCTTTGAAGCCATTTTCGAGAAAATCTCAAAAAAAAACTTAGTGAATCCATTCAGTAAAATAGTAGTTCCGGTTGACCGATTCGGAACGAAATTTTATTGTCAGGTGTACCTTGATAAAACTCTGGTAAGAACTTAAACGAAATATTAAGTTTGGACTTTCTGCGACTTTTTCTGGTTTTTAATTTATCCTGATTATCCACACACATATACAAAAAAAAACATTTTTTGGGGGCAGTACGATGAACTTGCGCCACGCCACCCCACCGCACTAGTTCAAAGGGTGAGGCTACTCACCTACAGCACCCCTTTCCAGATTAAGATCTCTGGGGAATCTCAGAATCCGGGAAGGTTCTATGGAGGGTTATCTTCCTCCAACGCCTGGTAACTATCCAGGCTTCCGATCTTCAATGGATGCTAGCATCGCAGTTCGTGAGGAGATGTACCGGAATGTACTAGGCCCAGCTTTTTCATGTGCCCCCTGAGTCTAAATTGCCCCGTGAGGAAACCCGGCAGCAACTGAAGCCTATTTTTACTCAGACTGATGCACGTTTCAAATCTTTCTAGTTACAATCGCCCAGACAAGTCTTAGCTTGCTCCACTCCTGGGGGAGTTTTTAGAGCTGTGCTTACTTCACTTCCTCCTTATTTCTAAGTTCTTCACGAAGAACGCACACAGACCAATTTCGAAAAATCACTTTGTCGGAGTCAGAGGAGTGTGTGTGTGTGTGTGTGTGTGTGTGTGTGTGTGTGTATATGTATATATAGGCCGTGCCTTAAAAACATTTTTTTACATTTAGAATACTCGAAAATGGATACAACTGGTCATTACTCAATTTCGATTATATGACCCTATCCCTCTTTCCGCTTATAGCGAGCAGAAAAAAAAATTCAAAAAATGATCCGCCTGAAAGGGAATCTATAATAAAATGTTTGATTTATCATCAAATGCAACTATTTAAAAAACTGTAAGAGAAGAATGAAGAAATACCATCTGGGATCCTCTGCAGCATTATTCGGCACAGTTGTATAAGCGTAGATGATTCAAAAAATAAAATAAAGGAGAATGATACCTATTTTGTAGTTTAAAGAGTGAGTTCCTGGATAAGTGGGAAATCTCAAAGCCCATAAGAAATAATGATCTACCTGTCGAAGTTTGTTCACGTTCTGACGTACGCCAGTGAATCATGGATGCTGGCGGCAGAAGGCACAGGAACTTAAAACTATGGAGTTAAGATTCTCGCGAAAAATAGAGAATTAACCAAGGAAGTTATAGCATTTGCAACAAAGCTATAAGTCCTACGGTTGCAATAACGGCTGAAGATACCAGGTAAAGTGTTGTAAACACGTTTGTCGGATCGTCCCACATAAAGCCAGAAACTTGTTGGAAATGAGAAGGCAATTTAAGAGAGACATTTAGGAAGAAAAATGAAGATTGTGGGAGAAGAAAACAGCTAGTAGAAGATTGGGAGATTGGATCGATCTCTCTCTATAAGGGATCCCCCTGTACAGTACACACTTTGCATTTCCGTAAATTGTAAACGACAAAGGAGAAGTATTTAAAAATTCATTTTTGAAGTTTGTTTTGTACTTTTCTAATCAAAATCTTCTTTCAGAAATGTGTCTCCTAAATCCGCTTCTTTCCAGGACTTTTTGTTTCTAAAATCGATTTCCTTTTCCTCGATTAGACAACCGGCAACATATCTAGCCTATCTTAGCTAGGTTTCTTGTAACATCTCTTCACCCACTCTTACTTCCACCGGTCATCTTATGGCCGCATTATAAATTCTCATTTTCATACAGAAATAGTATCTCTTTAACAAAATGAATCCAATCAAACTTCTATGCACCCATCTGATAAAAATTCCTTATATTGAAAACCTAGGACTTACACTACAGGTGGTTGGGGATATCTGGAGAGCTGGGAAATATTACAAATCTTTTTCCATTCATAGTCTGCTTAATTTTATAGTCATCGATCGGGTTTCAGGCGTTCATCAGAATATCTTTAGTTAAACAGTGTATTATTCGCATAAATGCCAAGTGAGATAATGGACCATGTCTCACACTAAAAACTTAATTCTTCTGAAACTGATCAATTATCACAAAATGAAGCAGGGAAAAAGAAACACTGATAAAAAAAAGAAAAAAAAAGCTAGGAGAAAATGTCCTCTCAATTTCCATTTTTTATTAAGAAGAAAGAAAATGGATCAATTTTTCTTTGTATGTATATAAGGCATATTGTTTGAATTTAATAAGTTCCCAATTATTTTTCTCCATAGACGTATATCCTAAGTGAGTAGACCCTGATCTATGGTAGTCTCAGCTTCCTTGATCTGCTTGGAAAATTCTCTAGTGATGTTCTTTTCCTTCAGTTTTTAAATAAACGCCGTTCATACCCTATTTAACGTCAATTTCACATTCTTTCTGCTCAGTTTATTCTCAGATAAAATTCGATTTTTTTTTATTTACTCTAAAAATTTCATCCTTCGAATTTGAGATTATTTCTTGCTCTATTCACTTGATTAACTGAAAAAGTGAATGACCGCCGAATGTAATTGAAATGGAATCAATTTTTTAACAACAAATAAAAAAAAAAATACGATAATCACGCAAAGGAAATAAGGGTGGAAAATTAAAATAATAACTTCAATACGTGGGCGATTCTGTGAATTTCTTTATCGAGGTCGAATATAATGTCAAAATAATATCAAATTATTTAGATAGGCTACACTCCCATATTTATAAAAATAATTATTGCACAATTGTTATCGCTTTTTATGTTAAATAAACAAACAAATTTATTGCATATTTTATGAGTATTCAAGCATGAAATATTTACCAAGTTTTTAAGTATGTAATTATCAGCTATATATACGTTCCGCGAATAACTTTTCAGTTGTAACAAAGTTCCCTTATTAAAATAAATAAATAAATAAATAAACAATAAAAAATCTATAAATTCCTGGAAATATAAAAGTGCTGACTAAATCTAATTTATTGATTTCTCTCTTTATTTTATGCTAAAAGTGGTATTTAATGATCAAGGATGCATTTGACACTCACGCAACTTTCTCCTGTTCTCAAAATTATAATTGATAAATTTTATAGTTTGTGTACCAAATTTAACGAAATTCGTCGAAAACTGAAAAAACTATTCAGTAAAAGCGCACTTCCGGTTTACTGAATTTCTAAAAACTCGGAATTTTGACAATCTATTTATTTCTAATTGATTTTGTTTGGATGATAGAATTGTATAATCAACTGTGATAGACCTTTAAAGAAAAACATAACCCCCATTCAAAAGTGCCCTTAAATGAATTTTCCCAAAGAAATGTTTTAAATAAAAGTTGTAGATCTTTGCATGTTTAGCTTGTATAGGAAGTTTTAAGAAAATCGTCGGAGCCATTTTTGAGAAAATCGCGAAAAAGTGAAAAAATCCTTTAGTAAAGTGGTAAAATAAACGCACTTCCGGTCATCCGATTTTCATCAAACTCGGAATTTCAACAACATATTTAATTCTAATTAACATAAGTTAGATGATAGAATTGTTTAATAAAGTGAAATAGCACTTTAGATGAAAACCTAACTCCACCTCTCCCCCATAACTGCCCTTAAATGAATTTTCCCAGAGAAATGTTTCAAATAAAAGTTGTAGCTCTTTGTATGTATAGTTGATATACCATGTTTGAAGAAAATCGTTGGAGCTATTTTTAAGAAAATCGCAAAAAAGTAAAAAATCCAACTCGTAAAGTGGTATTTCCGGTTGAGGAATTTTGACAGATAACGTACTGTCAGATCCCATGTTGGTACCAAACCGGAATATCAAGTTTGAAATTTCTACGATTTTTCATTTTTGAGCTATGCATACAGCTATGCACATACATACAGCATGGCTAGGGAGGAGACACACAGACGCACACACACAGACCATTTGCTAAAAACCACTTTTCCTGGACTCAGGGGACCTCAAAACGGATATTTCCGGTGAAAACCTCGATATCGAAAATTTGACACGATTATAATACTTCCTCTTTACGACTTTTTCTTATTGCAATTTACTTGGTTGTTACTGAAATTTTTTTTTAGCATTTTTACTAAATTTAAGTAGCTACAATATTGTATTTATAATTGGGAGGGAGGAATCTAAACTAAAAATATTTAAGTGCTAGAACCGTTCATTATATTGAACCGGAATTTTACTTGAAAAATTTAACTTTAAAGCTTTTTATCTGAACATTCTAAAAAAAAAATTAATTCTACATTCATTAGAAAAATATTTAAAAAAAAAATACATAAATTATCTCTTTTAATTATTTATTAAATATTTTTTGTTTAATTTTTTATAAAAATATATTTTGTAAAAACTGAAAATTCAATTAATAATATTGTATTCAACTTTTTTTTTGTCAATAAAAAGGTATTGTTCAATCTTTTTTTATTCTTTTCTCATTGTGTAATATTTATTATTAAAGAACATAAAAGAAAAAAAACAACAAACAAACAAAATAAATAGAAATAAAAATTAATCAATTGACTTTATAACAATAGAAAATAGAATTCTCATAAAAGACAGAACCCAACTATTAATCAAACTACCCTTCTTTATAAATAGTTCTTATTTGACTATTTTATTATCCACCGGTGTCAATGGATGAATTAATAGCTATTTGTTATGATGTCACAGCTGTTGAGAAAAAAAAAAAAAATTCTCCTTCATCATTTTATTGTTGTAATTATATTCTTTATAAAAATTAATTTAATTGTGGAAAAGTTAAAATTGGAAGAAAACAAAAAGAAAACTTGGTTTTTATTATTCTCCATCTTTATTAATGATAATTTCTTTGGGTTTCCGTATAAAAAGGAAGTTTTGCAATCGTATCAGAAATGATTTGAACATATTTATCTAAACAGAATTCTTTTTTTTTTTTTTTTTTTTTTTAATTTAAGGCACGTCACGTCTGTGGTCATAGGCGCCCGGAACCTTCTTCGGTACACTGCAAGCCTCAAACAGTGTTCTCTACTTACTGGCAACACTGACTATCACCGGACAGTGAGCTGTAGAGGCTCCTAGGAAGGAAAAAAAATCTAAGGGCAGTCACAGCTGGACTCGAACCCAGGATTTCCGCATGGAATTCCATTATGCTAACCTATTCCCTTTCCTATAGAATTCTTTAAAATCAATTCTTGAAAATAAAAGTGTAAGATCATTTAATATTCACTCCCTTGCTCTATAGCTATATCTTGGTGTAAGAGAGTGACGGAGTCAGGGTAGGCGAGAGTGGGAGAGAACATCATGGAATCTGAGACGAAGATTGTAATGCATAACCGGAAATCTCATATTACTGAATGCTTCCGTGATTTTATTTATATATTTTACTTTCTCTTACTCCTTCACCGAAAATACATGTTTTGAAGCCCCCTCATTATGAAAAAAGTATTTTTAGCAGATAAAATCTTTATTTGAGTGCTGTTACTGGCGTATACAGAAGAATATCTCAAAAATGAATATCTCAGACTTGATATTCAGTTTAGGAATCACCTTCAGACCTGGACACTATGGTTGCTATCAAAAAACCACCAACCGGAAAATTCAACTTTATTGAATAGTTTCTTCAGTTTTTCGTTGATTTTTCCCAAAAACGGGATTTTTTTTTTTTTTTTTAACTTTTTAACATTTTTTTCGGAAAAAAATATCTTTGAAGGTTCTGAGGGGGGGGGGGGTCTTAGTGAGGTTTAGATTTTAAGTGTTGAAATTCTATGGAAGCCCTCTTTCTGGACTACAATGTAATCACATTCCAATACTAACTGCTATGTGCAAAGTACTAAATAATTAAAGCCATCCATAATGAAATTTTTGTTAAACCTTTTTCTTTCATGGTGCATTTATTTAAATAAAATAATTTTTGGGCAAAAATTCAAATTTTGAGTAAAGTTTGTATATGTGTGTGTGTGAGAGAGAGAGAATGAGTGAGTAAGTGCATAAGGAGCAATCTGGATCACAAAAAATTTGCAGCTATTTCAAACTTGATATATCATTTAATCGCCACCAGAGAACCTCCCCGGTTTAGATTCTGCTAACCGGAAGTATTTATTTATTTTTCACGACTTTATTGAAATCGCTCCGACGATTTTCTTTAAAACTTGGTATACATATTAAATATATCTAGCTATATCACTTTTTTGGAAACATTTTTTCCAGCTAGAGAAAATAAATATGTTGCTATAAAATCTTATTTGGAAGAAAATTTTATTAATCGAGAAGGAAATGGGAATGCATTAGGAGTAAGTGCCATATAGATTTATTATTTACGTATGTTTTTTTTTTTTTTTTATATAAAAAAGCGATATAGGATTATATAATGCAGAAACATTTTAAGCAAATAATATTTATCTATATTTATAACCTGTTTGTCTGTGACAGTTTGTAGAAGAAAAATAGTGGGCGCATCCTGTCAGTATTATTATTGAAATGTTGACAGACGAGAAAAGCATCACTTTAGTCCAACAAGAATCCCGGACATGATATTTTCATATTTCACTCATAACATTTACTAACCCAGAAATAGAAACGCTTATATGTGGAGCAAATGGTATAGTAAGGAAATTTGAATTATAACTAAATTCCTACTAAAATTTATGCAAATATATTGTAATAACATTAGTATTAGAATATATTATATAATAATTCAACAAGCTACATTACAAATCTGAGTACAGGTTTAACTCAAGAGATTTTGGCCGGTTACAATATGTTTATTAATGCATTTACATTTATACTATATAAAATTTATTTACGAAAATTGTAAATCAGTTAATTTATTGGCTAAAAGAAAGCTTTAGAAAATTACTATCAGCTAGAAGTGGGGTGGTGTAAGCCTTCAAACTGTGACTCGCTGCAATAAAAAAAAAAATCAGCCTATCAAGGAAGGAAAATAAAAAATTCAAGTCAATCTTTTATCTAGTTGAAAGTATGTGAGACAAACTTAGCACTCTCTTTTTTATTTAATTTCTCTCTTACAACAAACTATAAGAGAAAAAGAATCCTGAAATCGGGTGTAATTATCAAAATAACGATACGAGTTTTTACTGGTAATGTTCTCGAAATGTTTGAGGTTCAAATATTTTTTTTTTTTATCTTTAAATTTCATCTTCTAAATATGCACATGTAGGCCTATTACTTTCATTTGAAACATTTTTCCCGGGGGAAATTGTCTTTGTGGAAGATTCTTTGGAGGAACTGCAATGTTCAAGGTTTCCCATAAAGTCTCTTTTCAGTAAATGTACGCTTGTATCTTTTATCAGCGCTCACTCTAGCGGTTACGTCGCCTCGGACAAAAAGACAAATTGCCGCCCCTAAGGAATATATTGTATATATTTTTTAAGCAAATCTGTACAAGCTAATGCTATTCTGTTCAGAGAAGTGTATGCGTGTTCAAACAAGTTCGAGCATCGTCCTTTACAAGTTCTGCGTTAAATTTCCAATAATAGTGTAAATATTTTTACCTTTTAAACATAAACGATATAACTACGCTATGCACTATAAATTTTTAGCGAACGAAAAAATCGATATGTAAATTTTTCTATTAATTGAGTATTTAATACATCAATATTGTTCTCACACTTACAGCCAAAATGGCGCTCCTATAAATTTTGGTGCCCCCGACGAATGTCTGGTTGCCCGCCTCTAGAGCGGGCGGTGCTCTTATATAACATTAAGGTACATTAAAAATAGTTTTCTTAGATTTTGAGGATTTCTTCGAAAATAACTCTATTGATTTTCATTTTTCGAACGCTTAATTGCAAAGTGGCTTAACTGCAGTATATAAATCTATTATTAATTTTTACTGTGGTTTGTGATCTCCAGTTTCTCCTTGACGAAAAAATAGAAAAATATTTTACGGTTCTTTAATTATTATACAATACAGAGAGGAAATTCAATTATGTTGAATAAAATATGTAATTATTAGTTTACAGAATATCGATTATCTGGAAATGCGACTTTTTAGGCTTAAGTTTTTTTCCCCAGTTTTCTGGCACAACGGCTTCAATGTTTTTCTTTATCCTTTATTTATGAGGAAAATTGATTTTAGATGGGCACTTTCCGGGAATTATGAGATTAGGCTTCCTTAAATATGTTATTCCCAAATATAAGTTTCGTGATTATTCCACAAATAACAATCTCAGATACTGGTATAGTTAATTTCATTTATTATATGTAGAGGGCAGAAGGTTGGTGGTGTATTGTTCTTGTATAATTAATTTTTTTTTTTTTTTTACATTAATTAGATACCCAAAAGTAAGCACAGTTAATTAAATTTACATAATGGGTAGGTTTATTATTGGACGAAGAAACTTTAGAAATATCGTTTATGTACAAATAATAGCAAGGTGCCCTACCTGTCCCAACTATGTCGTCATGTTATTAACGGAACTCTGAAAGGTTAACGGGAGGGGGGGAAATTTCATTGAATTACATGGGACACAATAATAGAGTGTTTTAATGGAAGGTTATTGATTACTGTGTTTTGTTGCCAATCTTAAAGTTTACGGCTAATTTATTTAATTTATGTTTGACTGATTTCTCACCACAAGTCAATCAATTTTAAATTTATTAACAAAGAATTGTTATAATTATTAGTGAACAGATAACCTTGACTTATCCATTATTGATTTTCACTACTATTTAGAATACCATTGTTAATCTATACAAACATACAATTGTTAGCAATTTAAATTAACTTTGCCATATAACTTTGTTGATATAATTATGAGGTGACAGATATTGTTCTGAAGGTCATCGCTGGCCGCCGTCTGACTTCATTGTTATGAAGAAATTTGGTGAGGATCGGTCAAGAAAGAAACATTGAATTATGCCTACGTTTCGACAGAGTTTCCTGTCTTTATCAAGCTTTAATCTAAAATCAATAAATGAGTGTAACAGCAAGAGAAGCTCAGCAACTAAAGAGAGCAAAGAGAAGCTCAACCACTCTCTCGGACTGGAGTGGGAGAAGCTGTATAAATATAGCGTCGGACAGTTGAATTCAGTTCAATACATCCTATCGCCACGTGTCATTTTCATACCATTCTACGTACCTTAAACATTTTTCGATTGTAAAGTCCAGGCAGTCTTGTCTATTTATTAATATATTAGTTAACCAGTGTTAACCAACTCTTCTTCTAATATCATCAACCAGATCTAAATTCTCTCCAACTAACACATCCATTATCAGCAAGAGAAGCTCAACCACTCTCTCGGACTGGAGTGGGAGAAGCTGTATAAATATACCGACGGACAGTTGAATTCAGTTCAATACATCCTATCGCCACGTGTCATTTTCATACCACTCTACCTTAAACATTTCTCGATTGTAAAGTCCAGGCAGTCTGTGTCTAATTATTAATATATTAGTTAACCAAGTCTGATATATATATATTAATATATTATAATACCATGTCTTCTTCTAATATCATCAACCAGATCTAAATTCTCTCCACCTAACACATCCATTATAATGACGAACCACAATGCATTAATAATACTGTAAAATGCAGAATAATAATAACAAAAACAAAAACAGACAAAAAAAGGAACAAAAAAAAATATATATAAAACTTACATATAGATAGAGAGTCGTGAAGATGTGGAAAAAGAATCTCTAACATACACATTTGTTACATCCCAGAAATGTAAAAAAGAAAATTAAAAGTTACTAGTGTCTTGCCTTAAATCATCTACAGAAATGAAAGTGGGTTGAATAGGCAAGTGAAAGGAATTTGAGGAAATTTTTAGGGGTGTGGTAGGTGAAAGGGAATTCTAGAACGTCATGACCGTTATACAGCGCGGACAAATTCATAGTATCATTAGGAAAATTAACAGAAACTTTTTTCTTTTGATATATATAATTTCTAATATATTTCTTTTTTTCCTGTTAGTTTCTTTGGCTAGTATTTTTGTTTTAGAAAAATCAAATTTATGATTTTTTCCCTAAAATGTTTCGTCAGGGCAGTAATGTTGTCTTTGACGTTTTTATTTCTGCAGTCGTATTTATATGTTGGTACATTCTGTTTTTTAATTATTGTGTAGTTTGATCAACATAAACTGTCAGACAAAATCTCAAAAATTTTCAAACGCTCTAATATCATTTTAGCCCACAAATGCACTAACACTATAACAAGTATAACAAGCTATACAGCAAACTTAAAGAACTTACTCCCAACAAATTAAAATCAGACCTCATTTACCAGATAGTTTGTACACCATGTCCAGCTGTTTATGTTGGTCAAACTATACAATGCTTAAAAAACAGAATGTATCAACATTAATACGACTGCAGAAATAAAAATGACAAAGTCAACATATTACAACTGACGAAACATTTTAGGAGAAAAAATCATAAATTTGATTTTTCTAAAACAAAAATACTAGCCAAACAAAATAACAGGAAAAAAAGAAATATATTAGATATTATATATATCAAAAGAAATAAATTATCTGTTAATTTTCGTGATGATCCCAATAATTTGTCCATGCTGTATAACGGTTTTTTCAAAAAATGGTCGTCTAGAATTCCCTTTCACCTACCCCATCACTGAAAATTTCCTCAAAACCCTTTCACTTCTTTGCCTATCAACCCAACTTTCATTTCTGTAGATGATTTAAGACAAGACACTAGTAACATTTTTCTTGTTTATGTTTCTGCGATGTAACAAATGTGTATGTTTTAAAATTCTATCTCCACATCTTCACGACTATCTATATGTAAGTTTAATATTATTTTTTTTTTTTAAATCCTTTGTTTTGTTTTTGTTATTATTATTTTGCATTTTAAAGTATTATTAATGCATTGTGGTTCTTCATTGTATTGTTTTTTAGATTAATGCCTTGATAAAGACAGGAAACTCTGTCGAAACGTTGGCATAATTGAATGTTTCTTTCTTCATAACATTCATTGTTTCCAAAATTCTTCATAACATAATTCATCAATGGTCAACAATTGCATTTATATTATTCTCTTGTGTACGAAATATATTATATAGATACTAGCTAACCCGACCATTCTTCCCTGTGGTTCATTCTGATTTTTAGGTTTAATCATGGTGATTTTGATAATTAGTTTCGATGCTTTGGAATACCCGGTCTACTAATTCTTCTTTTGAATGTACAATGTTGCAGAAATTAAATGGGAAGGTGATTTTTCCCGTTTCCGGATTTGTAGGTGCAGTGCCGTTACCGAGTTCGAGTAATTGTCTTGAAAATATGGCAGTTGTTGGATCGTTTTGAAGTTGAACTGTCATATTCGTTGTTAAATGAATTTTTTTTCAGAGTTGAATATTTCAAGCAGGCATGCAATTCATCAGCTGGTGTTGAGCGAGGTATGCCACTGGAAGCGTTTGCCTGAAGCCATAGGCTAGTAACACCAATGCTCCACCAAATGGAATGGTTATTTCACAAGTCTTTCAATGTATGGTCTAATGCTTCCAATGATTTCTTATAAGCCATTGTTCACTTATTCCATACAATGATTCTGCACGCCCGAAGAACCTTTCCATTCCTAATGTTTTAGAAATGTTACATGTTGGGTTTTCTGTGAAGTGCATGTTTAAGTCATGACAGTTTAAGAGCTGAATGCGCTGTTCTACATCTTTCATCAACGTAGCAGCAATATCTGAAGAAGCAAGTGCTAACGTAATATGGGCGTTTGAACGGATTTCAGCTCGGAATTTCCGGTTTCCGTGGGAACTTCGGAATAGAGGTATTTATAAGTAGTTGAGAAAGAGGTTCAGAGAGTGACACACCATCGCAACGTGTCTGAGTCTGTCTATTTCTGCCAACCGTGCGGAACGCTCGGAGAAGTTCCCGTTTCCGTGGGAACTTTGGAGTAAAAAGTATATATAAACACTCTTATATAGAAATGCAACGTTGTGTAAAAATTTTCAAGTCAATCCATCGACTACTTTTCAAGTTTTACGGCCACAAACATACGGATGCTGAATTTTTATATATATATAGATATGATTGTGATTTGAATTTGACACAAAATATGCGAATAGATAATGAATGTATTCTATAGGGAAATTGGTAAAGAATACTCTATGAATGAATTACAAAAAAAAATTCTGATGTGATACAGTCATAGGACTTTCTCTTACTCATATGATTGACTGACTGAACAATTTACATAGTAATTATTAAAAAATGGTTTTCATTATACCGTTTCTACTACATGCTTAGTTGTCTTTAATATTATATATACACAATAATATAATGGGAGAATCTAAACTCAATAAAATGACTTTATATTGAGGAAAAAACACTCTCTCACCCCTCCCTCAACTTTCCTCCCCCCTTAACTGAATTTTCTCGGGAAAAAGTTTCAAACAGAAGTGATAGATAATTCTTTGTATTGTTACTGTTATTTGTTATAATTCTTTGTAACCCCGCTGGTGCATTCATGGGGAAAATCTCAATAAACTGAACAAACTGTTTAGTAAAGTCACACTTCCAGTGTTCATCTGATTTTCTTTAAAATCAGAATTTTAACTGTAAATTTAATTTTAAGTAAAATATTACTTAAAGAATTGAATCATATAATTTGCGAGGAAAGTGTAACCCCCCCCACCTCTTTAAAATACATTTTTTCCCAGAAAGATATTTCAAATAAAATTTATCCCACTCTTTACATGTGAAGTTGGTACATTATTATTATTCAAGTTGGTGAGGGCCAAACCCTGCACTATTCAAAGCCTCCATGGATCCATTTAGCTGCCCCACAAGAATAACAACTACCGGGTTTGGAACAAAAGTCCGAGGCGGGTTTCTTTCAACTAAGTTTTACCACAGTTTTAACAAATCGGACCATAACTTGAAACGACATAGCCAAAGCTCTTCCACCGATATCCAGTTCCGGCCAAAGGTCCTGTATCTTATTTTCTTACATCCCATACAATCCGTCATGAGAAGTATGGGTGTTTCCTCATGCCGGACAAATGGGTCCGGCATGAGCCGCATTGTGTAGAGTCTCCTTAAGCCGCAATGCCCATTGATGAAGTACCAGATACCTGAGAAAGGTCAGTGAAAGTCACAGCACTCACTCACTAAAAGCACCGCCCGGACCCCCAATGAGCATCTTATCTTGGCCAACAACCCACTGTGCTCATCCATAGGGATGAGTGCTGTGAAGCTGTTCATGACTGTAAGCTTGTCAGACATGTGCCAAAAGACACACCACACAACAGCAGGCTCGACAACAGTCAGTTGATACATGAAATTTAAAGAAATCGTTGGAGTCGTATTTGAAAAAAAGTTCCCCCCCCAAAAAAAAATCCACTCAGTAAAGTGGTACTTCTGGTTGATCGATTTTTACCCAAAACATAATTATTATCAGGTCCCCGGTTAGCATATAAACGAAATATCACGTTTGAACTTTCTGCTGAACACAGACAGACAGACACAGTCAAATACACACCACACAGATCAGTTTCTAAAAACCCATTTTTTTTCTGACTCAGAAGACCTCAAACTTGGGACTCAGTGGTTGCGGTGGAAACCGGATGGCGACAATTTGACACAATTACAATACTTTCTCTCAGTAAGAGAATGTAAAAATATCCATGAGAAACACCACGCGACTTTCTCTTACTGCAATTGAAATAATTACTTTCAAACTTGGAATTTTTCTAAAACTGTTGTTGCCCTCAATATCGTGTTAGTGAAGGTATATGATTGGTTCTCAACACTTAACAAACTAGTACTTGAATGTGATTACATTGTGTGCGGTATCCATCAACCAATAATAAAGTTTGAAATCTAATACAGATTTCCCAGAACCTTCAAAAATTTTTGACACGAATTGCAAATTATTTTTTTTACAACAGCAAGTGAAGAAGCAAGCCCCTCTACTAAGATTCAGTGCCTTATTGGCTTTCAATGTGTAACGATCCTGGAAAATGCTCATTGCAACATGGGCGAAACGTCGATTATTCGCAAACCACTGACTCGGTCTCAACCCGGGAAGTGAAGTGTTTTTCAGTAAGGAAAATGTTAAAAAAGTCTCCAGAATGGAATCGATATAATCACTGAAAATTGATATTCCATTTGGTTATCACCAAAAGATGTGGGAATGTTTACAGAAGTTTCAGTTATAATTCTATTCAGTCGGTAGAAGTTTCAGTGGATTTTACTGAATGATTTGATATTGCTGGGGTTTTTAAATGTCATAGCAAAATTTTTTTTTTCCATTGATTCAAACCGATTCGAATTTTCCTCTATCGTCAGAGTTTGATTCAACAAGTTGGTTGTATGGAGTAGCTTATCTCCCGCACATAACAAACTTTCTTTCACTTATAAAAGTCAGTGCGAATTATCTGATAGAAAGTTTACAAGTGGAAGTCAGTTGTCTAAACGAACTCTATGAAAGTGAGGGATAAAATCTTAGAGATCTTTAGATCTTTTCTAATATTTTTTAAATTTATCTTG